>PVKS010045246.1:0-13895 GCA_004027875.1 Aplodontia rufa | reverse complement strand
CCCAATGAATACATCACATAGTCAAAGACATTCACAGATTCAATGTGAATGGATACAAAACATTATTCTATACAAATGTAATCTGAAAGCAAGCAGGAATAACTGCTCTCATATATGATAAGTCACATTTCAAACCAAAATTTGTCAGAGGAGATAAACTAAGTCATTACATATTGCAAAAGGGTACAATCCAACAAGAAGATATAACATAAATTCATGCCTCAAACATCAGTGCATCCACTTTCAAAAGACAAACATTATTTAACATAAAGGAAAATATAGGCCCCAACACAATAATAGTGGTGACTTCAATATTCTGCTCCAATAGATACATCATCTAGACAGAAAATCATCAAAGTCACAACAAATTTAAATTCTACTATGGATCAAATGGACTTAGACATCTGCAGAATATCCAAGAGCAGCTGATACACTTTCCAGATTTTGATAATTGTAATAGACTACTTATGTAATATTTTGGCTTGGATATGTGTTATCCCCCAAAATCTCATGTCTGAGACAATGCAAGAAGGTTTAGAAGTGAAATGATTGGATTATGAGAACTTTGATCTGATCAATGACTAAATTCCCTGACAAGGATTAAATGAGTGGTAACTGTAGGCAGATAGGCAGGTAGGAGGAGATCGTAACTGTGGCTAAAGGAGATCAGTCATGGGGGTTTGGGGTATATATATTTTGTCTATGAGAGAGGAGTCTCTCTCTCTTTACTTCCTGGTGCGATGTCCTGAGCCACTTAACTCCATCACACTCTTCCACCATGATGTTCTGCCTCATTTTGATCCCCACAGAATGGAACCAGCTATCTATGAAATGAGATCTATGAATCCATGAGCCCCCAAATAAACTTTTCCTCCTCAAAATTGTTCTTGTCAGGTCTTTTGTTCACAGCATGAAACAGCTGACTAATACATGGAGAAGAATGATGCCTATTATCAATCCAAGAACACCAAGAAAACACAACTGGACTTTTGTTACAGGAAACAGAATTATTGGTTATTCTACATATAGGCACTTTCACACCTTGCTCTCTCTGAAGATTTCAAACCTAATGTTTCAAAATATTATCTGAATCTGAACTCAGATTATATTTGGTCATTCAAGTACAAATGGATTAATTCTGACCTCTCCACCTATGTGAGTTTCTCTATTCCCAGCAGTTGTGGTAGAATATCATGAGTAATAAACTCTTCTGACTTTCCTTAATCCTAAATGTATGTTTCCAAAATGGACTGTGGGGCATACATAGAGCCATACCATAAGTAAAGAACTATACTAAGAACTGTGAGGAATAAAAAAATATCCACTCTTTATCTTCAAGGAGTATACATCAAATTGAAGTCAGGCCCAGGTAAAATAGCATAGATTACAAGAGAGTAAACAAAATGATAAGCCATATACTATGCAGATTATAATTCCTTCCAGAGCCTAAAGGGAAAATTAATTGGGGTCAAAATGAAGATTTCATAATAAAAAATGGGATTTGATTTATGGACAGTAAGGAAAGACACTGAGGTTAAAAAATAGAAATCATAAATGATAATGGCAGACTATGTGGGAAAAATAACAAGGTAATCAGACAAACTAAAACACTATGAATTGTGAGACACAGAAAATAAGGTGGATGAGCTACAGTGATGTAATATTATAAAAGGAGCTTAGACTGGGTGCTGACAATAAAGATTTGTTTAGGTTCTTGAGTAGGAGATTACAAATTTTTTTAAAAAGATCATTCCAACAGTCTCAATAAAACGATTATACATAGAGGATTTCTACAATTACAAAATAATTCTCTCCAACATTCAAAAAAACCATGTGAAAGTTGACCCCAAAATAGTTAATAGACAAGAATTTTCCTAGTGCTCTTGGTTCATCCTTTGTTTCTGTGATGTGCTCAGCACAGACCCAGGCACAGAAAAACTTGAATCCAGCACTTGTCCCCATGCACCCTCCATGTGGCTGAAGAGAGAAGACACACCCGCTACACAAAGCCTCACAAGCACAAGTTCAAAGTGTCATGAACTGTGCTAAATCCTCTGTGAAATAACAGTAAGAAAGACAAGGAAGATGAATTCCAATTTTTCCTTAAGTGTTACATCTAGGAATTTCTGACTTCCTACATGGAATATACCTACCTTTAAAAAGACTAAAAACATCTACAAATAATTTCTGAATTGGTGTCAGTATTGGTAAAGTCAAATGATATGTCCCCCCAAATATAAACTAAAAATAAGGCTTAGTAATAACAGTAAACGTTCATGTGAAAAAAAAGTACAAGTAGCCTTCTTAAATAATCTAAAAGGGAAGAGTCCAAGATGACAACCCACAAGGAGGATGCTTCTGGTCTGGCTGCATGGCAGAATGATAAAACACTAGGAGAGACACCTTGCTCGAGGTTCCTGTAAAGGAAAAACTTGGCTGGAGTACAGAGCTGGTCAGTGGGAGATTTTCAGAGGATGGGAAATTTAGGTGTAGCAAATGGAAAAGAGGGATTGCATTCATCCCAACCAGATCTCAGCAATGGCCACTAGCGTGGGGAAGGAGCTGAATGATAAAGTAGGGTTGGATCTGCCGTGGAAAGGCTGAGTTCAGTAAGGAATCCTGAATAGGACCTAACCCGGGACACCTCTGCTGCAGTGAGGGGACTGTGAAGTCTCTCAGCCCGCAAGGAGGATGGGCAGCAGCCAGTTTGAGCAGACTCTCTGGGGGGAGTCAGTCTGAAGTTAGAGAGGGCTATTCCACAATCCTGCCAGAAGCCTACTACCGTTCAGAGGTTGAACCCAGAAAAATTGGCATGGGACGTGCCCAGACCTCACTTAGCTCAGAGGGATTCGAGTTGGTGGAACAAGAGGAACCTAGCTGAGCCCCGCTCCCTGTCCCCAGAGAGCTCACATGACAAGCTAAGGCGGAACAGGAGCACACAAGAGAAGGCTGACTCTGAGCCCAGGAAATCTGTATGTGACCAGCAGGGGAAGTATTGCTCTGCATTCACCCTGCCCCCTGCACCTAGAAATCCAGAAATCACCTGAGTTTCCAGATCCCCAGGGGAGGCAAACATGAAGCGCTTGAGGCATTTGTGTGCCATCTGGAGAAGTTGATTGGTTCATGGACATATAAACATACTTGGCTTTGTTTTATTTTTTATTTTACTTTATTTTTTCTCTTTTCTCTTTTCCTTTCTTTTCTCCATACTCTCTTCATTTGTGAGCATTTTCTGTTATGTAAATGTTTATCCTTCCCCTGCCTGTTGAGGGTTTGGCTTTTGATCAGTACACTTAATTTTTTAATTATATTGTGCCATAGTCACAAGGTTCTCCTCTACTTTCTTCTACCCTTTCTTCTGATATCAGTCAAACTCTATATCTCTTTTATTCTTCCTCTTCTTTGATACCTCTGTCCCTTTCTCCCTCTATTTTTATTTTTATTATTATTTTTTACCAGCAAATCTTACACCTCCTTTCCTTTCTACTAACACTCTGATATTAAACCTCTTCTCTAATGTCCTCTTACATTTCCTTCTTTCTCTTTCAGGCATCTGTAAGTTTACCACCTCTTAGCTTTAATTAGTTTATATAATTCAACCCCTTACCAATAATGCTGTGTAACCATTATCGCTATAAAAACTAAACTGAAAAACTTGTATGCTTTGAAGCCTGACATAGGTGATAGCATAAAACTGTTGTCGCCAAAGGTAATTGCTAACCCTACTATTCATCTCATAGGTGGAATTTAACATTGTAATAGATACATCAGGTACTAATAATCAATTTAAATCTGTTTATTGAAAGCACTGGTTGCTCATATTGATTGTTTTTCATTAGCTCGTGAGGAGCTGGAAATCTTAAGGGACACTAACAGTTCACAGGTTAGGGATTTGACTGCTAAACTCAACTTTCCCGATAGTACCTCAATCCAAGAAAAGGATGGGACAAAAACCCCAATCCAGCAACAAGGATCCAAAGAGGAACAACCAGAAAGAGATCTCAGACCATGCCCCCTGGTACTGACCCAGACATCAAATCCAGTGAAAATCCTCAGAACAAGTAAGACAACAGCTCGCAACAGCTCACACACAAAATAAGAAGAAAAAGAATTCACTTCAATTTAAGGAGCAAGGAAAAAAACCTTCAAAAATGATCCAAGTGTCAAGCAAATCTCCCCACCAAACCCACACTCCCCCAACAAAAGAGTTCACTGATAGAGGGTTGGATGAAAACCAAGAGAATTGCAACAACAATCTGATTACAAAAATGATCAAAGAATTTAAAAAAGATTTAAAAGGAAATAAGAAAAAAAATAAAAGAGGATTTAAAGAAGAAACTAAGAGAGCAACTGCAGGAGACGAAAAAACAATTTGTCAAAGAAATGTAGTAAAAAGCAGTATACCAGAGCTCCTAGAAATGAAAAACACAATCAACCAAATTAAAAACTCACTTGAAGATTCCAATAACAGATTATAATCTGTAGAAAATAGGAAAATAGCTCTTGAAGAAAGAATATCTGACACTGAAGACAGACAAAATAAATTTGAACTCACAGAAGACAATAAAGGGAAAAAAGAACATGACCAGAATATTCAAGAGCGCTGGGATAATGTTAAAAGATCAAATCTGAGAGTCATTGGGATAGAGGAAAACATTGCAAACTAAAGTCATAAAGAATATCTTCAACGAGGTAATTACAGAAAATTTCTCTCAGATTAAAAATCTAAAATACTAAATGCACTTGTATAAGCTAAACAAAAAAATTTCATTCTATCTCTCCTTTCTTTCTATTCATTTCTTTTAGAATAATTGAAAAACATGTAGAATTTAATCAGTTCTTTATCAGGCAAAAGAAGGCATATAAAAATATCTAAGCATGTTTATATGTCCAACTTTTTTTTCAGTGATGCTTTTCCACATACAGCTACTTCCCGATCAGGCACCTGCTAAATGCTTGGAAAATCTTAAATTAAAAAATGTTCTTGGAAGCATCCCATAACTCATAGTTCCAGAGTTCTAGAATGACAATTAGAATAAATTGAAATAATAAACTCTCCTTTGACACTTAAGACAGATAACCTACAAAGCAGAAACTCCTAACAAATGTCCTTCATAATAAGCTAAAAACCTTCCCGACGAAATATTATTTCAAATGTTTGACATCCATAATCATGTGTACTACAGCCAGCCCACACCATACCAACCAAGTCTTCTCTCAAATTTTACTGTCCTGTCTATACTTTTGAATGAGAAAGTTCACCCTCACTGAACAACTGTCTGTTCACACAGAAGCATGACACAATGGGAAGGTTTGTTAATAGCAGAGTAGGAAATTCATGTTTGAGATTTTGTTACTTCTTAAATCAATCTCTGTTTTCACTTCTTCTTATTAAATGAGAAATAAAAGATAGAGGTCATCTCCTAAGGTTTTCTCCTAGTCAGTCTCATACCCTCAAATAGTAAATAATTACACCACCATGGTAATTTAACCAGTTTACAGGAGGAGGGAGAAATGTATTTAAAAACTACATGAGCTTAAAGAATGAAATCAAAAAAATTCAAAGTAAAAATTGCAAATGATTATAAGCCAAACTCATGTACAAATTATTTCTCTAAGCCAAATGTTCCAAAAGATGGAGGAAATACTTTACCTGATGTTCAGTAGCTTCAGTGCATTAAGCAACACTCCCCTTTTTACATCATAATCTATTTTCTGATCCGTTCCAAAACTTGGAGCTCGATTAATCTGAAATTTACAAACAAAACAATGATGGTAGTCAAATGTTGGAAAGTCTATAAATAGTCCATGCATGTTTGTTAACATAAAGTTAGATCTCCAATCACTAGAAGCACTCTACAACAAATCTCAAAGCTGTCTGTGGTGGATGGTCCAGTTGCCACTGCCACACCTCTCCTGCCCATCACCTTAGGTCAAGGAATTGCAAGGAACTAACTGGGAGCTCGACTTCCTGCCCTTATGGTCTTAAGTTGAAGATCTTCACTGTCAGCATTATCTGGCCACTCTGATCATAAAGCTCATTAATCCATGCACTGGAGGTATTAAGTTTAAGGAAGTTAGAAGTGATTTATTTTGACAAAAAGTTGGAAGAACAGTAATTACATCATTCACATTACCAACACCATAATAATTACATACATGTACATATTTAGCAAGTAGAAAATATCAGTGCCCTCTTTTCATTGCTTCATATCTTCCTGATTAATTCATCTATTGTTATGTAAAAATAAATTGTGTTTCTACCTGGCTTAAACAATAGTTCATCAATTTTCATTTCAAAAAACATTATGATTAAATTCTTCAGAAGATATTCTTAAGGGCAGCTGCAGAGTAACCTCCATGAGCTTTTCTAACTGTATACGGACTAAAAGAAATAAATGAGACATTTATGACTGTCCTACTTTCTGATGTCATTCCAGGAATTCATCAAGATGAAATGAGAATGAGATGCCTCATACAGTATTATACTATTTCAGGAGCTGAAGTTTTTTTATTTGTTGTTGTTGGGTTTTAATATTGTTGTTGTTGTGAAAAATTAACTGACATAGCACATGTTTAAGGAAGTTAATTAAATCAGTTGGTTAGAATATTGTTGAAAACTCCCACTTCATTTATTCACTACCAACTAACCTCTTAAGGTATCTCAACAAAAATGTCTGCTTCTAAACCTAATTATACAAATCCATCGCCACAGGGGACAAACAACTGATAGTATGCATTCTACAGCTGGGATCTGAGGAAATGCCACATTATGCTAAAAATATATCCAGGAATAGCACTTCTCTAGTTGGAAAAATGGCACAGATTCCCTGCAGAAAAACAGTAAACAGAAGTGAAACAAACAGCGAAAGATCATCTGTCATCCCATTTCCTGGTACATTCTTAATCATTTGGTAAAGAGTATTGCAGATATTTTCTATGCATACATATTTTAATTCATTTTATTTTCTAAATAGTTGTCCATACAAACCATGCTTTATTTTATAACCAAGTTTTTCCTTAACAATGTATCACACAAATCTTTCATCAAGCCATCATTTTGATGTATGCATGGTACTCCCTTCATAGAAATAAGTCACATTGTATTTTGACTTCACTGTTGATAACTACAACAGAAGATGATAGACCCATTCCTGTCTTTGTGTGATGTGGTCTCAAAGACAAAGAAATAGCTTAAAATTATAAGAGCATCCATATAATATAGGTCTGTGGAAGAAAGAGAGCTTAGTAAGCTGTTATTTCAAAGCTCTAAGTTTTTCCCCTTACAAAGTGCAGACACAAAGAGTAAAGTAATATATTTTATATGAAAAAAGTTTCAACCATACTAATTCAAATCTCTGGAAATTGTGAGATGATAAATGATGCCTCTGGCTGCTACAGGTAACAAGATTAAAAAGTAAACCAGATTTTAGGAACTGATGATAAAGTGGTTACTGGAATCTTATCTATCTTTATAGAATTCTTAAGATATTACATTCCAAATTGCAGTTGGGAATTTTGCCAGGTACATTCCTCCTCCAGAATGCTACAAACATCTTATTACAAGACAACTTCATATAATTCTTTCTTCTTAGCCATTTTTTCCTCTACAATAATACAGCAGAAAGATACCCATACAAGATAAACTAATGTGTGAACAGATAGAAAAAAAATTTAATTTAGGTGATGCTCCTAGATTACTGTTGTTCCCTTTGTCCCGTAGCATTTCTCCATTTCTCTGATCCTCACCTAATCTCTCCCAGTCCTAAGCTGCTACCCTCCATTTTACAGACTTAAGAAGTCTGCTTAGGTGTTCTTTTTGCAAATTTTGGGTTTTTTGTTTTGTTTCTTTTTTTTTTTTTTTTGATTTTTGGTAATGAGGATGGGACCCTTTACCACTGAGCTACATCTATATTCCCAATCCCAGTTTTTTCTTGTTGTTGTTCAGTTGGTTGCCTGGTTTTTATTTTTGCTTGTTTTTATTTGCAGACAGGATCTCACTGGGTTTCTGAGGCTGACCTTCACTTTGAATTTTTGATCCTCCTGCCTCAGCCTTCTGAGTTGCTGGGATTTAGGCACATATACCAGCAAAGATATTTTCTTTTTTAACTCTCAACTATACTTGCACACATACAGATTAATCATTCTATTTTTGGTGCTGTTTTCCTGTTCCCCTGCTAATACTATTACCATAAAACACACATCTGAGGGGTTGGAGATATGGCTCAGTGGTAGAATGTTTGCCTGGCATGTGTGAGAACCCTGGTTTGATCCCTAGCACCACATACACAACTAAGTGGAGGAAAAACAGAAACCATATGAGAAAATAAATAAAATTAACCCTCTCTCAAATATTTCTTTATTTCATAAAGAAAACACACATCTGAGTCTCCACTAAACCAGGGGAAGTATTCTGTCTGATTTTTCTTGTGTCCCATCACCTAGCACAATGACTATGACTTAACAGGTCATTTAATTCAAGGATACTTAAAGTATTGGCAATATATTCATACTCCACACAACTTTTCATTTTAAAGATGCTTTCTGTGCTTGGAAATGTTTTCAATTTTGCCACTACCAATCATTACACGGAATAATTCTAGTTAGCAAAAAGTCATCACATTCTCAGAAGTAGTTTCTACCTTATTCCACTTGATGGCAGCAAAAGGATTTTAACAATGTACATCAGACCCACTACACTCTCAGATAGGGGCAAAATACACAGATTCTTTTAATTGTTTTGATATATTTGATATTTATTTTACACAGATTCTGCTTATTTTGGAGTTTTTTAATGGTTCTGATTGATCTGGAAATAAAGATGCAGAGTTAAGAATGAAGAAACATGAAGTCTTTTTAAAAAACATAGAAATGGGGTGGGAGTGGTGGCTCAGTGGTTATGGTGCTTGCCTGCTATGTACAAGAATGCAGGTTCAAAACCTAGCACCACACACACAACTGTTGGAGCAACAAAAGTCACTTGGAAAACTAAATATAAAATTGATTCTCTCTCACTTTCTCTTTCTTTAAAAAAAATACAGAATTCAACCAGTCACTTTTGCTTTAGCAAGCTAATGGAAAACTCCAGAGAGCCTTTACATATTTTGAAAGTCAGTTTTCCCTGCAATCCTCTCAGTTTCTCCTCAAGGACTGCCTTTACCTCTTCTCCAGCCTGTTAACCAGCAGGGGCAAAAGAAAATAGTTTTATATCTAAGGAAAGAAGGATGCAAGTGAGCAAAATTCTTACTCCTAGCACAGATTGACCAAAATATGAACAGCCAGCAGAGAACTGTACTTACATAGTTAATGAAACACACACACACACACACACACACACACACACACGTATGTGTGTACCAAGGTTTGGGCTTCAAATTTGGAAAGTGTTCATTTCTTTAAAAACAAAAAAAAGCCATTTTGAACATTTTTATCTCACCCGTCACTCATTCAGCTTGCTTACACAAACCTTGATATTACAGAGGCAACTTCCAACTTCTAAATCACTACAAAGAGATAATCAAATTAAAATGAAAGGTGACTCTTGATTATAACTTCTATAGCAATGTGTTACTTAAAATGTAATTAATCAAGTGAGGACTGTTTAGATATGCGCTATTATTTTTTGATAGCTGCCTAAACACTGTGTTTCAGTAGCCATGAGAAGGTTTCATGACTGCAGCTCAGGAAGCTTACAGGGAGTTGCAGGATTAAGTGTGGCTAGACAGCATGATTTCCAAAGTTCCCCAGGGGTAATATAAATATAAATATAAATATGACTGTCTGGAAACACAACAGCCTTGAACAGAGTCAATTTTATTTTTTCCTTTACATTATTCTATGTTTTTCAAATGTTGTTAGGTGATCTTGTATAATCAATTATACAAGATCATTATACAATTAATGAAGATTCTGGCCTTACCTGGGTTGGGCAGCTAATGCCAAGGAATGCAGGTGACAGGCAGGACATGAGGGGAGCTCCATACATATAATATGGCCTTAAAGGAGAACTGACTCCACCTGAGGTACTGGGTCCTGAATATTGATTAATGAACCAATCAAAGCCTCTCTCTTCTTGGAGAGATTGAAGGGAGACACACTGAAGACAGGGTATGGAGGCTTAGACATCCACACCAAGGAAAGATAAAAATACCCAGAGCTCATGAAGTGGTAGAAGCTTTGCGGGTTAGAGAAAATAGTTGACCAAGTAAGTCAATAATGGTAGATTCAGGTTTACATTCAAAATCTCTGGCCTAGAAATTCACTGAATGCTAATTTTGGAACAGTAATATCAAACACATATTGGTTCACTCTTAGAAGTATGTAAATCCTTCAATTTTCACTCTCTTCTTCCCACATTCTCTAGCCAGTCCTGGTTCTAGTCAGCTAATGGGGACAACTGTGGCAAGTTCACATGTTAAAAGCATAAGTTTTATTATGGAACATCTCTGAATTTCTGAAGTGCCTTACCTCCAGAAGCCATGGTTTTAGTTTTCTATCCAACAAAATGTCAAACCCCAGGACTTCAAAGCAGACACTTTCACTTCCTGGAGGCTGACCAGGTCTACACATTCGATATGCATGCAGGACATGAGGTTCTGCTACAATCAGAGTCTTTACCACCAATTCCTACAAAGATTGTGACAAAAGACATGAAGATGCTTTATTTCTTTGTATCTCATTTACATATCCACAAGGATGATCTGGGCTGACCAAATAGCATCCTGGCCACATTTACTGAGCTCTATGGCATCTGGCCCCTGCCACTGTTCTGACTTCATTTCATCCAACCCTTTCCCATTCCCACTAGGCCCCAGTCAAGCTCTCTGTGTTTCTCAAGCAAATAACATTTCCTTCTACAGTAGGTCCCTTGCACAAGCTTTCCCTTTTTCTAGAATATTCTTTACCTTATACACACTCCTATGTCTGACTCGTCAATATTCAGAGAAGCCTTTCCCAACCCTGCTTGAAAAAATCACCACCCATCATTGCTTTCTGCATCACTAGCACAGCATATAACCAGTCAATACTTGTCTCCTTTGTCAGAGAAGGATCCTTTTCTGTCTCATTTACAGACCCACTTTCACTACCTACATATTGCCTCATATTAGTAGATGCCCCAAAACATTTGTAAATAAGTTTAAAAAAAAGTTGATAAATGCAGCTTCTACCTGTCCAATATGTAAGAATAGGAGCATATGCTAGCCCCATACAGAAGGGGATAAGGGTGATAGGGAAGAAAAATTCCAAGGAGAGCACATTATTTCACAAACATCACCATGGAACCTCCCCTGAGAGAAAGGTTGAAAGGGCTGGAAAAACAATCTATGAAAGTCTGGTTTTTTGATACCATGATTTTATAGTTCATAAGGTTTACCTGAGAAGAAAGTACTTCCAATGAAAGAACTAGCTATCAATATTTTCTGTGAGGAGATATATAATACAAACTAGGATGAATTACTAATGCTAATTTTTTACAAAAAGTTTTACTGGTATTTGAGGATAAGCAATGAATTATGGAAATTGAGCTGTCTCACTGGTTTCTCTGCTTAATATAGGCAGTACAGAAAGCTGAGAAACTGACTTCTGGGTCAGACTTCTGGGTTTTCTCCTGGCTTTGCTACATCTTATCTGTGCAACCTCAATCATGTCACTTAAACATTGAGTCTCATTTTTCCTAAAAGCAAACTGTAAAAGATTGATATAATGACAGAATGAGATTCCACGCAAAACTCTTAACATAGTGACTAACACAGAGTAAATCCTCAATAAGTGTTAGCTAAATAACTACTACATTGTTATTGCTAATATATCATTTCTCTAGAATTCCATCTCATGTGTCAGGTCTGACACAAGTATCCCACTACCTTGTGGGAGCAATATGTATTATGTGGGAAAGAAAAAAGAAGATAGACATTAACTTCATTGTTACCTAGAACCATAGTCCATGTTATATTTGGATAAGTATCAGAGATACCATAAAAGGTTGTTCTCAGGAAGTTTTTTTAAGATAATAAATTCACAGCAAACCATGGTATATAAGATAAGAGACAAAAAGCCACTTCACACAAATCTTTGGAGATATCACTGAAACCACTCAAGAATAGGAAAAAGTTAAAACATTAGCCAGTAAGTATCTGTGTGAAACAAGATAGGTTAGGGTGAATATTACATAATAAGACCTTGAATTAAAATTTTGTATTTCTGCTTCACAGAAAACAACATTTTTAAACAGTAATGGCAAAGCTGCAAGTAGGTATGAAAGTCAGGAGTGATACAACCAAACGGAAATTAAATTCCACTATTTTTGGGGGAAAATTTCCAACAGTATCTTTACTTTGTATATGATTTGTAGATTTATATATTAAGTATATTTGTATAAAAAGCTTTCATTTCTGTGGAGAAAACTTTATGCATGATTGCACTCATTTTTAATCTCCATAGCCTGAATTTCTATTGATTCCTTATTCATTTTTGATGAGCAAAAAATACACCACTCAGTTCTTCACAGAGGGTACTGATGAATATTAGTTTATATACAGATGGCTACTTTCTGAAAAAAATCCAAAAAATAGGTAATTTTTAAAAAAAACTTTAAGTTAATTTCATGGAATTTGTAAAATTAAGACATTCAGATAAAAATTTAGTGCATAATTGTTTTATGTAACATCATCCTGTAATTCTCTTTCTATATTATACCATTGATCCACCTTAAATAAATATCTATACAAAGCATACCAGTTCTTAATATGGCATATTTTCAGATAATTATATACATGCCAACAGTTTGGCAAGATGATTATGATTTAATTGATTTATTAAATTTCTAGATTATTAATAAAAACAATTTAACTAACAACCAATAATTATACAAAATTTACCCATGTCAGAGCTCATAAGGTCTACATTGGCCATTTTGGGATCACATATAAAAGCTACACTTTAGGCACTAATAGAAAAGTTCATTTCTATACCCTCTTATTAATACTAGTCCTCACTTGTTCACCTTCTCCTAATTCAATTGTTTAGGGAAAGTACCACCTAAAATTAGTGTCTAAAGGGTAATGATGCTCGTCTCCCTCTGGCCAATTTTCTCTATACTTGTCTGTGGCAGTCCAAGAGATTCCATGATTTAATCACAAAGATTTCTCAAAGAACCAAACCACATGGAAGTTAAAACTTTGGTTTAAAAAAAAAAAAGAAAGGAATGCCAGAGGGTAAGTAAAACTTTCTTGGTATCATTGAGCTAGTCATCTAATGGCTCATTCGATTAATCATACAGGGCTCATTCAGTGTGACCACCCATCAATGAGGTATTGTTCAAAAAAAATCACCACTTAGGTGCTTCTGACTCACTATGATAGTAGATGGTCCTTTTTAGAATAATTTTTGGAATTTGCACAAAACTGGCCTTGATAAACTAAACATATAAATAAATAAACATTTTTATTAATCAAATTTCTTATTTAGATGCATTTAGTCCCTTAGGAAGATATAGTAGAAAGTTAACAAACTGTTAGATATTGGAGCACATTCATATGACATTTTTTAATAAACTTTTGATTCATTTCCAATATATTCAAGTCATTTATGTCTTTCATTAACAAATTAGAAGATGAGCCACACTGGGCCTAGACTACCACGTGGCACCAACAGGCACATACTGAGTGGAAGCTACCAACTAGGACCGCTTACTCTCTTTCAAATTGCTTCAGTTCCCAGGATACCATCTTCTATTCAGACCACCTCACACCTTACTTATCTGACACCTAAGGACCTCAGATTTACAGCCTGTGATATAAAAAAGTTAGGTTAAAAAAATCAACCAATGGGGACTGGAGTGGTGGTTCTGCATTTGCAGCACTTGCCTGGCCTGTGCAAGAATGCAGGTTCAAACC
>PVKS010045245.1:0-13852 GCA_004027875.1 Aplodontia rufa | reverse complement strand
TCTATTGTTGTTTATTTTCTTCATCTTTGCCATTCTGACTGGTGTAAGGTGATATCTTAATGTGGTTTTCATTTGCATTTCTCTGATTACTAATGATTTAGAGCACTTTCTCATGTATTCATTGGCTTGATCAATGTCCTCTGGTGAGAAGACTCTATTTAGCTCTTTGGCCCATTTATCAATTGGGCTGTTGGTGTTTAGGAAGGTAATATGACAAGTGCTCTTGACATATTATAATTTTATAAAACCATATAAAAGACACAGAATTTATTTCTTGTATTAAAAAATGTTCAAGAATGAAATAAAGTTCATTGTTTATTTTACCTGATTTCAAATTTAATGTTTATCTATAAGATTAATTTTAGACTGAGTAGGATGACTATATGGCTAGGTTATTTGGGTTAAGCAATTTTATTAGGATCTATCTTTTGGATGTATCTTATCTGTAAACCTATTTATTGCATACAAGCTCTGTCAGTGAAAATTGTTTAGTATATAAAAAGTATTAATTCTAACTAAAATCTATTAGGAGTTTTCATGGTAATAAAACACAAGCTTCCTTGATGATCTACTTTCTTCCCACTCTTTCCCATATAGGCTTTTCCATGATCTTATGTCGGTTGTGTTCCATCCATGGCTTTACACTTGCTCATTCCTCTGTTCCAAAAATTCCCACATTATCATGGTTGACTCCCTCAGTTTGTTCAGATTTCTCCTCAACAAGTTTCTGTGACCTTTTCTGGATGTCATTTTTCTGACCACTTGACCTATAATACCATCAACTTTTGATCACTCTTGGGTTTCAAACCATTCATTGGCTTCTTTATAACATATATTAATATAGAATTCTATCCTAGAACATTATAAAAGTTTAACATTAGACAATAAATGAATTAATTATAAAGAAAATGTAGAGAATGTATGTCACAGACAAAAGCTAGTATTATTCTATTTCTGAATACTTTGAAAAGTTCCTAAATTTGAGTTATGGCATAAAGACAAAATAAAAATTATAATGAATCAGATTTCTTGAAATTCTTCTCATTATTTTCATACTGGGTATGTTAGTTACTTGCCTGTTAATAAAAGTGTATCCTAACCTGAGAAAAAAATATTTTTAAAGCAATCTTTATAAAATATTTTCCTTTACCAAACTTCAAAGTTTTACTGCTAACTTGAAGGTAGAGCAACAATTGGCACGCAAGATCATTTCAGCATATTAAACGATTTTGAACATTTCTTATAGTTACTATTTACAGAAATTTTAACTTTCTATTAGTCAATGAACAAAACAGCAACTTGCCATCTTATACTATATCACAAGATAGATTGAAAGAGATATGCTGTTTTCACCTTTCTGATGAAGCTCAAATATGATAGATGAAATGCCAGAGCATTCTAATAAATCTAAAGGCTAATAGCCTATTAATCCTACTTGATATGTGATATACCAAATTAAGAAAGATTATTTCTGCACTGTATCTACTTCAGCACCCCGTGCCAGCTAAAAACAATTGTCTTCATGACTTACAACACACAGTTTACTGAACAGAACGAACTACTGCATAGCGTTTGAAAATAGGGAAGTACAACTATTTAACTCAATTTTATTGCTGTTCTATATTAATTTTTATTAGATAAACTAAATAAAATGTGTACGTATATATGTCAAGGTACATGTTTTGTAACATATATTAATGTTATCTACTGCTAGAATGTATATATTTTATTTCATGTGTGTGTGTGTGTGCATGTGTGTGTAAATAGCTTACTCTAAAAATAAATATATCTTTGGGAACTTTAGTGGAAGAATAGTTTCTTTTCTTTTTTGTCTGCCTTTCTTTTCTGTTTCTTTTTCTGGTAGTACTGAGGACTGAACACAGGGGGATTGCATTCTATCACTCAGATGGTTTTGACCTACAATGCCACAATTCTATCCCCACGTCCCTTTTTCTAATTTTTAATTTTGAGAAAGAATGTAGCTAAGTTTCTGAGGCTAGCCTTGAATTAACAATCCTCCAGCCTCAGCCTCCAAAGTTGCTGGGATTACAGAGGTGTATCATTGAGACCTGTAAAAGAATAGTTTTTTTAAAACCCCTACTACTGCCACATTCATCATTATCTACAAATGATCAATGACCAAGTATACTAGAACATAAGATATTTCCCTCAATTTTCTCCATAGTGGAATGCTTCCTCCATTAAATTAAATATAATTAAATCTTGAAGAAACTTCTATTTTGTATAGCTTTTTTATAGGCTCTATCAGTACACAGTATAATGTTTTTTGTAACACGTCTTGTCTAATATTGCAGAATGTGTGTTTGGACACATTCATTGATATGAGGATACAACAGCACATCCAATATGAGAGATAAAATTAAAGACTTGGGGATTTTTTCTTATCTAATTTTAATTTTAGAAAAGGGAATTATACAAGTCTGAGAAATCATTTTATACTAGATATAAAGGAAGTATGGAAAGAATGATGAAAATGACTCTTTTAATTTGAATGCTTTAGCTTTTGCTTCCATTGAATGCAGTGAATATTTATTATTCTATCCAAAGGTCTATGGTAGATCCAATACCATATAAATTCAATATATGCTATTCCAAAGAAAAACAATCATTTTTGATGTATGCATGTGTTTTGAGTGAGTTTCCTCTTCCTGATTCAAAATTGATTGAATCAGAATTTCTATTATAAAGATGTTTGAGAAGTTAAAGTTATGTTTGTTTAATTTATCATTAGTGGTGAATCATCAGGTACTTTAGATCTTACTATCATAGAAATTATGTTATCTTGTGCTCCAAAAAATATTTCTTTCACTTTTTTCTTAGTCTTTTGATGGACTCTTGGATTTTTATGATATCCTAAAATAGAGTGAAATTTCCATTACTTTTAAAGCTTTGTAATTGTAATACATTTTCCCACTCAATTTGGAGTCCTGTAAACAAATATGTGTTTGTTAATATAAAGGCAGTGGATAATATCTGAGGTGTATAAACTTTTAAAGTCCATCCATATATGTGGTTAGCCATCTAATTGGAAAAATTAAAAAAATTCTTTCTTGATTTCCCAAAACTCTAATCAAGGTGACTCAGTTTTAATCAAAAGAAGTATAATTATAATGTGATTAGAATGTCACATAGGAATCTTAATTTATCCTGTTAAACCATGGCTAAAAAATTAATAAGTGATCAAAAGCAATTGTCAGGGTGAATCATAAGACAACAGAAGGCACAAAAGACACAGTGAACAATATTTTTTTGGGTAAAGTGTAGGACAGAGATACACTATGCTCTCAGGAACAAGACAGAACTATTTAACAAGACTCATAATTGCCTGGTACAATATATCTATGAAGTAGTAATTTCTTTGTACTCTAGACTGATGCATCCTAATTATTAATTTGGATTTCCACAGAGAGTGATACTAAGATTTGCCAATTTGGATAATATAAGCACTAAAATTTGTGAAACTGCACATGAACAAAATGCCAATTATAGTTTAGTATTTTAGTCTTAACATCTTATTGCTATATTTTCTCCAAAATTATGATCAACTTTGTAACATAGAGACATACTAGTATCTAGACTACAGAATATACACAAGTACAAAGGCAAGGTAAGGTTAGGATAAGTCCTGTGTCCCTCCTTAAAAGACAGCAAACTTAAATAATTCAATGTGGGGGATGTGTGCAAAGGAAAGATAGCAAAGAAATGAACTTTTAGCTAAGCACTTAAATTATATACTAATAGGTTGTTTGAAAAAAGCAAACGCTTGGAATGACCTTGGTGATAGAAGAAAATAAATCTAAAAATTTTGGTTTGGCAAAAACTATCACCCCTCAATGCAAACCTAACACTTCTCTAATGAATGATTCTTTTGCCCATAATAGAGTTTCTGTGAATTGCTTATGTTGATGGTGTGCATCATGTCATTTACATTCATGATAAATAATAAAACACCTCTAGTGGCATAGTGGTTCCATTATGTTTTCTATTATATTTTGTGAGCATGTTGAAATTGAATTTCAAATTTAAAATCTACCTTGGCCTGTTGCAATTTTACAACTTGGTTTCAATTATTTAAATTTTTTCATGGTCCTTTTAAAGATGCAGACCAGAGTTTAATTATTACTAATTAGAAAGTTCATCTGAATAAAGAATTAAATGGACAAAAAATTATAATATTCTTTTCTAATAAATACTTGGTACATTAATCAACTCTTTACAGGATAGTCAATATTCTTTCACAGTATTATATCAGTAAAATTGGCTTAAACATTATATTGAATATTACATTGGATTTCATTCTTTGATGCATAAAAAAACATTTTTTCCTTCTCATTTCGAGTAATATTTCACCCTTTTTCCTATTAGACCAAGGGATTTATGTGATCCAAATAAACTAGTTGCATATATGAGTAGCAGTATTTCAAGGAAATATGCCCTAGGTGATTTATCAGGAAACCTTGTTAACTTGAAAGTATAATTCATATTTCACTGTGCTTAAAGCAAAGCTGGATGTGGGGGACAGAAGAAATGAAAAGACTGGATTTGGATTGGTTTTAGTGACTTTCCACAAAATTTATTCTCTAGCCCTTTTAACTATGAAGCTTTTGTGAAATATGCCACTGCACCCTGATCCCGTACATTTGGTGACTTCAATATGTACAATTTGGTATGCACAGATTGGCTTTTAAAGCTAATTGTTATTGCTCCTCTACTATTGTGTTATCATTATTATGATTTAGTAAACACTTTATTTTTTCCTAGATGCATTGCTGAAATCTTTACATGCCTAATACATTTATGTTTCATGACAACAGAATAAAGCAGATGCTTTTATTTTGTGCTTTCATCCTTAGGTAAACACAGGTTTATGGAGGTTACCATGAGGCAGCTAGAAAGAGACACAGCAGCAATCACATCTTCCTCTCAACTTTCTTTTCTCTGACTTCAAATCATTATGCACTTTTTAATTTACCTTTTCACATGCAGATAATTTTAAAATTCAAACTCAAATTGTAAATATGATAAATCATAAGGACATATTTATATATTTCTTTCAAGGTCCCAAATTTCCATGGATAGTGCTCATAACACTATGAGCACTAGTCATGCTGAATGAATAACCAATGGGTCGAATGTCATACCTCCCACACCCCAGTGGCTGTGAATGTGACTTTATTAAGAAATCAGATTTTTTGTGGATGATCAAGTTAAGATGAAGCCCTCAGGCTGAGTCATTATCCAATATGATTGTACCTTTATAAAAACAGGGAAATTTGGACAGAGAAATACACAGGAGGAGAACACAAAGTAAACCTGAAGATAGGTCAACATCTTGATCTAGGACTCCTAGCCTTCAGAAAAAGAGAATAAGGTTCTTCCCTTTAATCCACCAGTGTGTGGTGCAGTGTTATAGCACCCTGAGCAAACTAATAACATATGGTGCTTGGGCTGGAGGGGTGGTTTGGTGGTTATGGTGCTTGCCTTGCACGCGCAAGGATGCGGGTTAGAACCCCAGCACCACATACACAAGGAAGTATCAGAGTAACGAAGCCCACATGAAAAACTAGATAAAACTGATTCTCTCTTTATCCAAAAAAAAAAAAAAAAAAAGAAAGAATATATGGTGCTGTACTGCTTGAAACAAGAGGCATACTATATGTAAATATGTCTTATGAAAAATATGACTATAATTCACAGATTTTTTTTCAGAATGGCAAAGCCCAGTTTAAACTATAAGCCCATAAAACTTAAAAACAAAACATTTAAAAGCAAAATTATGTATTTTTAAAACTAGGCGGCTCTATATACACAAAATGTAGAAGTCTCATATTAAGACTGAATTTCTTTGATTTGGAAATTTAATACAATTATGCACTTAATGTAAATGTTCCATTTGTTAAAATCTTGTGAAGCATTAGTTGTGTTGATTTCCCTAACTACAATTTTTTTCAGATTTGTTCTATCCAAGCATCCAATTTTAAAGATTTTAAGATAATGACCAACTCACATAGTGATAGTAGCATATTTCAAACGTCACTAAATGTGATTTACAATTATGCTTCTAGGAAAATCATTTTAAAACTGAATAACAGTTTTATAGATACTAAATATTTTGATATAGGCATTCATTTTGTTGTAGACTTGAAATATGCTCATTTTCATATAGATATTAAATTGGGAACAATCCAGGGGCTGATTTCCAACAATGAGCTTTAAAGGAGGGACTTCTTAAAAGGATTTCTGTGAGATCATGACTACTTTTGATCAATACATTAAAAAATGTTTCTAAGACTTTTGGGGGGAATAATATTGAACAGTTCAACTATAATTTTGAAAGTATGTGGCAAATATCAGTAAACATGTATTTCAATCATCTTCAAATTGTGAATATAGTTCTCTAAATTCATAAAAATAACAATGTCAACAACATTTAATTCTAGTAGAACCACTATCATTTTCTATACCCTTTTAGACAGGAAACCAACTATTTTACAGAGTAGCTTATTTGTTTTCGTTACAAATGATTTATCTATTCACATCCAATTTATTTTTATAATAAAATTAATATTAATGATGACACACAATAATTAGTCACTCAGCAAAAAATCAGACCCTATATTCCAGGTCCAATTGAATATTTTTAAATTTAAAGGCAATAATAATAGTTCCTTCATCTCTGGTGCAAATCTCCATTTTTAGCTTTTAAAATGCAATTTAACAGAATTAATGGAAAAGAATTTGAAATATCTTCCAATTCACTTGGACTTTTCATTTGAATAAGCATTCTCTAAAGTCACTTTAACATTGTGAAAACATTTTTGTACATGTAATTCAATTTACTTTTGACTACAAAAATATATAGGGAATAGAATATTAACATTTTGAACTGTATAGTTTGTGTGATTTCAACAACATATGAAAATATGTAAGACTTTTTCTTTTATCTATTTGATGGTTTTGAACTTCCTTTACTGTAATACAAATTAATAAAAATTTACACTTAAATATATATATGCTTTCACTATATATATAATGAAAGGGGTATTTACTGGGAATTGAACCCAGAAGCAGTTTACCACTTAGCTACTTAGCTCTCCTTTTTTATTTGTTAACGTAAGCCTGTCCAAAATTGGACAAAGTCTTAATAAAACGTTATGAAAAATATGTAATTAAATCTTAATTTCCATCGTGTTCTGCTTAATTTAAGAGCCAAATATAAAGTGTATATTACAGAATTGCAGAAATTGATACCAACATGATTGAAGATAGGGTGTTTTATATTTATAATGCTATTACAGAATGAATCTACAACAAATAATTGTATAAAGTTATAAATGTAATGGACAGTAAAAGTGCTATGTTTGGATTATCTCTAACTCTTGTTAATTTGCTAATCTAGCTACTGTTTTGAGTATGACTTTGCAGTTTGGGTTTCATGATTCTGTAATTTCTTTACTCAACTGTATGTGGAAGAGATGCAGATTTTTAACTAGTGCCATGAATATATTTAACATAGACTAATGTTTCTGTTTTTCCCTCTCTCTTTTTAATTATCCATTCCATATCATCAGATCAGAAGCTTACCCTGCACATAGTAGTGAGAACTACTATTTATTAGTCACCAGTGTTAACCTGCAGTCATTTCTGTGCTTGAGCAAAAGGCGACTGCTACAGATTCTATGTCATGTACAACAGTGATGATTGCTGTTTCTTCATACCATGACAAACAAGGAAAGAGCAATTCAAAAATCATTGATGTGTTATTTTCACATGTATAGAACATTCCTCACATGAGGAGTTTTAGATAATTGGATAAAATATATTTCAAACCAGAATTTAAACCAAAAATAAGACAAAATTATCTATATCCCTATTTATCTTTCAGTTAAGACTCACATTCCAAGAATATGAATTTTCCAGAACTGTGACATGATTTGATAAAATTTGGTCACTTTCCAATCTTGGTGTATATGCACAATGATTAAGCATTTCTATATGACCATTTATGTTTCAATTTGAATAAAGGTATGATTATATCAGTGATATATTATTCACCATTAAGTCTTCCCACTTTAAAGAGACAACTGTCAATTTTTGATACAAATAAATAAAAATAATGCCATTAGACCTATACTTTTTATTTTACTTCACTTGAAAAATCCTTTTGCTTTATACTCCTACTATCAAAACCAAAGTCAACATATCATGCTTCTAAATGATCATATCTAAAATTCAGAGAAAAATAATTTTTAAAGGAGCAATTATTGATCTTAGATTTAAGATTAGAACTAGTTTACGGATATTGTGTAAAGATTCTTATTTAGAACAAAGTTAAATATTTTTACAAACGTTCAGAGTCCTGAAGTGAAACAGTAGGTTTATTTCATTTTCTTTTATTTTTAAATGTCCGCCTGTGTATTTCTGCAGAAGCTTTCAAATTTCAAATGTTGTCAATGACACTGATTTACTATTAATTTTGTGCAATTTGAAAACAAATAGTTTTAAAAGTTTCTTCTACTTTCACATATCTTAATAATATTTTTAAGCTGCAATTCTTTCATTTCTTAACTTAAAATAATTGCAACTGAATTTCTATAATGACCAATGAGTCATTAGTATTTTTACTTAACCACTCACCATCAAGGCACATTTCATACATCACCAGTGATCACATCAAAATCAATGCATCATGAGCATTTGCTCAATCAAATTGTTAATGTCAAGCTCTAACAAACACATACGTAAATGCATATATTTTCCTCAAGTCTTTTTCATAATATAATCTGAGATGGAACATTTCATGGAAAGCCATGTAGTTCAGGTCTAGAAAATACTTACTGCATTAGTTTTTTTTATATTGTCTCTGAATATTCTGTTTTTTTCAAATATCTTCCTTAAAATTGATCATAATGTTTTGTTTGTTTTGTCCCCATCCCCCAAATCAGCACCTGTTCATTTAAACTATATTTCTAGTCTTTCTTGTTTTGAAGTGTTTTTGTTTAAGAATTTATCCATGAGATATCATCAAGAGAGAATGTCTAAACTTGCAGGATATTAATTGATCCAGTATATTATTTTATATACTTTGGCATATCACATGAAATTTTTGTTTTTTATTGTTTGGTAGACTTTGGTATTATCTCAATTTCTTCTTGCTAGTTGTTTATCTTTCTGTACTTTATTGTAGAATCTCATTTTTTCCACCATCATCAGTGATTACAAACTTTCCAATAATGTTCAAAGTCAAAGTAGTAAAATGTTGAATAAACTCTGTGTAATCATGTGTAGAAGTTGGCACAGGTATGTTTCATTGCAGTATGAAAGGGTGATGACCAAAATCTCAGAACTGAGAATCTTTTCACTTGACTCATCTCTTACTCCAGAGAGGAAACTTCCAATTTCCTCTAAACATGGGTCTATTAATTTGATCCTAAAATTTGATAGTCAGTTTTGGAAAGAGTTCCTAGTATTACTTCAAACTGACTTTGACTTAAACCTCATGTTTCAGTAAATTTCTTTCAAGGTTCTGGGAGACAATTTGGACAATAAGAATAAGATTATTTACATAGACCCAGTCAGAGTTATAGTAATTCAGCAAGAGAATATTCAATAGCCCAGGACTATGAACAATAGAGAGTTATTACTAGCCCTAGGAATCATTGAAGAAAGGGAGAGAACAATTACCAGGATCTGAAGAAGATAGTTGAATAGAAAGGAGATACTATTATGATCAATTTCCAGCTGCAAACACCCAGAAGTGTTGCAGCTGGAGAGCAGTCATGCCCCAGGGTATCCCGAACAACATTTCTATTCTTAAATCTGTTCCTGCTGATGCCCCACTTTCAGATCTCTGAGTTAATATTTTCACTGGGAAATTTTCAATTCTTGTCTGTTAAGTTTAAAAAAGTGTTGCTTGGTTATATTGACTAGAGAAGGAATTTCAGTATTTAACCAATTATTACTTATATTATTTAACCACTTATTATAAATCCTCTTACCATCAGCTTTACCATTTCCATCAAAAGTATACTGATGTCTGTTAAAGCTGAGCTTAAACCCCAAACATCAATAAATTTATGTTTTAAAAACACATATACTAATTTTTATTTTTATAAAAAGTAAGTGCATGTGTTTATTGTCTAGCACATAATGGCAGAGTTTTAAATTACTCAGGAAACCTCCGATAATGGTTAGTGTTTTGAGTAGAAGAGCTTCGGCTATATGAATAAAATTGCTTAGATTCAGTCAGATTATCCAGTTTAAAAATCCTACTTACCTCACTTATTCACTGTGTAACTGTGTAAATTTCCTGATATTCAGCTTTCTCACATGAAAATAGAGCAAATACAAAATTAATTATGATATGACATGTCAGTACAGTGCATATAATGCTCTTCAGTCAATATTACAGTGATAACAAATTTGTTTGGTTTGGATTTATTTTATATTAGATTATCTGAAGAGAAAAAAATTATGGACCATCAGGAGTGAATTTGGAGAAGCTAAATGTAGAGGCAGAATTCTGACGATATTTGAATTGAATTTCATATTTCTGATAACAAATTACCATAATTTTAGTAGTTTAAAACAATCTAAACTTTCTATCCTACAGTTTCGGAGGTCAGAAGCCTGAATTGGGTTTTCCTGGTTTTAAATGCAGGCGTTGGCAAGTGTTGGCTTTTCATCTGGTGGTATTAGGAGAGAATTCTTCCCTTCCATTCATCCGCTTCTAGAGACCACTTGCATTCATTGACTCATGATGGCTTCAAAACTAGCAGTGTCACATTAGTTCTCTTTCTCACTTTGAAACTTTGTCTCCTTTTCATTTTAAGAACTCTTGTTAATATTCTAGACTCACCCAGAGAATAAATCATAAACACCTCTCCTCAATATCTTTAATTTAAGCATATCTACAAAGTTCCCTTGACATGAAAGATCATACATACTTAAGTTCTAGGGGTTAAGTCTTCCTATCTCAATGTTATTCAGCCAAACATTGATTTACATACCATTGTAAATGAATTTTGCAGATGTCATTAAGGCTAACAATCAACTAATAATAAAATAGAAAGATAAAAGGAAGATTATCAAGGTGCTATCACTGTAATCCCATGAGTTCTTAAGAGCTGAACAAGAAGGCAGAAAGGTAGGAGAGATGCAATGGAAGAGAAAAATTAAAGAAAGTGCAAGCCTGAAAAAGAAATAATGTAATTTTGCTGGTTTCAAAGTGGAGGGGAACATGGATAATGAGCTTATATTCTTAAAGTTGCCCATAAGCTGTGCTAATTCTCAAAACAATTACTGTAGTGTTGATCTTGGCAGAGTTGAAGAGCTGTGAAAGTGTTTAAGAAAATAATTTAAAGGATTCCCCAGAGATTTTAAGTATTATTTATCATCTCTTTTGATAAGATGGATTATAGGCTATCATTTTCTGAAGATCTCACTTGAACTTTTACAATAATTGTTTATCCCAATTTTCTTAACCTTAGTTTATGTTCTCTAAATGTTATTTAAGTATTTGATTTTTTTGAAAATATCCCTGAATGGCAAAGAATTTCATGAATCAAAATTCATCTTTGAAATAGCCATTAATAACAGATTATGTATGAAATTGTGGTATTTTTGCAACTAAAACACAAGAGGCAAATAAGTGATTTAATCATTGCTATGTAATCAAGTTTTCTCCTTTATTTTTGATGACTATCACTGGCTAGTTTTTTATAGGATGTTAAACTTCTGAGACATCTCATATGAGAGAAGATAGAAACTTCTTTCCTGAGAATATCATGAAGCATTGAAGACAATGCTTTTTACCCCAGGCCCAGTTATTTGCAATTTGCTTACAATTCTGTTCTTGTATACCTTCAGAAATTGATATATTACAGCTATTTAATAAGAATTTATTAATGCAAAGTCTACCAACTTGACTTTGAACTTGAAATGTTATCTTAATTAAACTGGTGTTCTTGTAATACATGTGCCTGGGGATCTGAGAAGTAGATGAGTTCTATAAATCAAAATACTAATAAAACACATGAATTTTAGTTTATTAAATGTCTCTGGGTAACTAGATATAGAAAGAAACTATTTTATAATCGTTTGTGTTTATTAGAGTACTTTTCTACACTGATTGAAAGCTTTCTGGACATTGTTTACAACTGTACTAAACTTTCAATTTTGTTAATTGACAATAATTATGATCAAGTGTTTCTTATGGTATAGAGGTAATAAAATACATTTTTATAAAGAAAGGAAATATATAATCTACACATTTTATACATGAATTTATAGTTATATATATATATAATGCTTTCTCAAAGAATTGCAGATTTCAGACTATTTCATTTCCCAAATACTGCATGGTTTTAAATTTTAAATACTGTTTTTAAATTTTAAATGTGATTTGTGTTAAAATTATTTTTGAAATTGGTTTACAAATTAATATTGATATTTGTTTATTCTATTGTATCTATTCTATGGTATTCTACTTGCACTTTTACGTAACTGTAATTTGTCAAAGTGTTTATTCCTTGACCAGTGCTCTTTATTGCATGCATCTAGAAGCCTAGACAATTTTTTATTTTATATTTCAAATTGAAAATGTAATAATTTAAAAATATGAGAACTTTTTATTATATCTGCACATGGTTTTAAGTTAAAGATATTTGAGATTTGTTTGTGGGATTATTACATCATACAGAACCCTAAATGTGAGAATTCTTAAAAATACTATTATTTTGTATATTTCTATTGTATGTGCAATATGTTTAAAGCTGCATATATTGGCTCTCTCTTTTTCATGAAATCTAATCAATAGTCAGTTATGTAAGGTGCTAAATGAAACTTTATATAAATGAATGTGAATTTTAATCATATGACATAATAGTAATACAGTGCTTGCAAGGAATAAATATATTCCTCCAAAATAATTAAGTGTTTACAATAGTTACTTTGCTATTGCTATGTAGGGAACATACACATATGTATAAAACACATACTAATTGTAAATATAAAGTATGTACATGTGTGTATAACTTGTATCGAGAAAACATAGTTTCCATGAATATGGAACTTTTATTCTGGCAAGAAATATGGCTTTCATTCATATGATTTGCCATAAAGTAGATAGAACAAGAGTACAAATGAGTTGGCTATTCACAATTAAAGAGAATATTATGAGCTGAGGAGTCAAAAGCTATGCATTAAAAAGTAGCATTTCTGCTAACCTTTGAAAAATAATAACATTTGGAAATGTGGACAATAGGTAGACATTGGAACACTACAGTGAACATAGAAAAAATAACATGAAAAAAGTGTAAGAAAACACAGCATATTCTGGGGAAAATGAACCATTCAAATTGATGGTACATGGCTCTCTGATACCAAGTAATTTTAAAAATTAACATAAAATCAAGAATCATTTTCTATTGCCTAATGCAATACTGAATGCTTACTTAAGCATACATTTTGATCCATATTTGTAGAAGATTAATATGATAAACAATATATATAGCCTTCCTAATAAACTCATGAAAAATTGCATAAAATGTGTATATTTTTGTCATTGCCATCTGTGACAGAATGAATTATAAATTTCTTGAAGGCAAAGATTTTATATTCTCTCCCTTTCTCACACTCTTTAAAAAGGAAAATCTAATTATACTTACTACAGCAGATTCCAAAGTATTGTTCAGTAAATATGACATATTAATGACCTGACTGATTGACAGTAGCAATCTCTCTCTAAATTTTAGAGTTTCTCTGTCTAATTAGTGTACACTATAACAATTCAGAAATTTTTGCAAGTAGTTAGTATGAATGGCAATCAGCA
>PVKS010045244.1:0-13898 GCA_004027875.1 Aplodontia rufa | reverse complement strand
CAAACACTAGCAGATGGAGCATTGAAAACATAAGACTTCTGATTTTCAGAATCCCTGAAAGTCCCAACTGAGTGACCCTGCCTTTCATACCCAAACAGACAGTGAAGATCTCCTTCCAAAGGATCAGAGACTCTCTTACTGACTATACTTCCAAGGTTTTATTATTAATAAATTTTTTGTTTTTCAACTCTTTTTTATTGTTGTTGTTGCTGTTGCTTGCATGTTCTAGATGTGTACTAATGCAATAACTGGAAAAGTTTACTGGTTCTTTGATATATAAAATACTAGCTGTTTTTGTTTCCCTGCCCTTTTAATTTCTGGGGGCAGCTATCTCCACACTCTTCCATTTTTTTTTTCTTTCTTCTTTTAGGGAAAAAATAATAATATATTTTCCTGTTTTGATAGCCTGTTTTTAGGATTCTTTCTCTTCTTTCTATCTATTTGTTGTCTCTCTTATTCCCTCTTATCTATCCTGTCTATCCTTGTCCTCATTCTTGAGAAGAAGGATTCTGGTCAGTGCACATAGTATTCAAAATATATTATGCCTGACAAGCATAATTCAACAGGGAGAATTTCTTCCCTTAAATGATCACCCAAATCTTAGTAATAAATCTTTTACCCTTACTATATTAGGCAACAGGTATCCTTGCTTCCTTTTGGTCCTTATTTTCTTTTCTTCTTTCTTCTTTTTTCCTTTATTTTAAATTTAGTTATTTTAATTTTCTTTTCTTTCCCCATTTTTTTCTTTTTAGCAATTTCTTTTTCTTTCTACAGCAAATTCTTTACCTCTTTCACTTTCTCACTGTCCACAATTGGTCTATATAATCTCTCTAAATTTCACCTGCATTACCCTCCCTCTCTGACTCCCAGGTAATTAACTTTCTTCCATCCCCCACTATTAAGGCTGCATAACGAATACTGCTATGATTGTTAATCTGAATAACACTTGTTTGTTCCTAAAGTCTGACATATGTGATAGTTAAATACTAGTGTTACCAAAAATATTGATTATCACTACCATTAGTTGCATAGTCTGAATTCAAAATTCCATTATAGTCTGTTCTAAATAACTAATTTACTACTGCTTTTTGTAAGCTTTCATTGTACATATTGACAATTTTCTATTAGCACAATGTTGGAAATCTGTAATGGTAACTAACACTTCACAGTAAAGGGAGTAGACTTTTGAAATCAACTTGCCTGGTAAAAACCACATTTCAAGTAAGGGCATGGACAGATTTCCCAATCCAACAGCTTCGTCCTTATGGAAGGGGACAGGAAAAAGAATCACTGAGTCTTGTATTGCTTCCACAAAGGGTTCACAAGTAAAATAAGCGAGAAAAATTTCTTCAAACATGAGAAATCAAACTCGAAAAAGTACTCATTAATCCCAAAATAACCCTAGTAAGAGGGCTACAGCCAGGGACAGGGATGAAAAGCTAGAACAATATATCAATGAGCTGATAACAAAAAGGAACAATGAATTAAAAGAAGAGACAATGAAGGGAATAAATGAGAAAACTGAAGAGTTGAGAAACTCGATCATTAAAGAAAGCAACTTTCTCAAAAAGGAAGTATCAGAACTAAAATCTGCAGTCAATAACATGAGAGGGACCATGCAAGAATTTAATAATAGACAAACTTCAGTAGAAAATAGAACCTCTGCTATTGAAAAAAGACCATCCAACAATGAGGACAGGTTGATCAAGCTACAGCTCACCAATGTCAAAAAAGATAAACAACTAAGAGATAATGACCAAAATTTTTAAAATGTCTGGGATGAAATGACAAGAAAGAATCTGAGAGTAATTGGTATACAGGAAGAAATTGAGACACATAACAATGGTATGAGGAATATTCTCGAAGGAATTGTGAATGAAAATTTTTCTGACATAAAAATAGATTCAGACATGCTTATCCAGGAAGCTTACAGGACACCCAATAGGCCTAATCAAAGCAGAAACTCACCAAGACCCATCATATTCAAAATGTGCAACAGGGACACCAAGGAAACTATATTAAAAGCAGCAAGGGAGAAACACCAAATCACATTCAGAGTCAAACTAATAAGAATTGTCTGGGACTTCTCAAACCAGACTCTGGAAGCTAGAAGGTCTTGGAATGATATCTTTCAATAGCTGAATGACCACAACATGCAGCCATGAATTCTATACCCAGCAAAATTCAGCTTCAAATTTGATGGAGAAATAACAACTTTTCATGATAAAACAAAACTGGCAGCAATCGTAAACAGAAAACGCGCTCTACAAAGAATTCTCAAGGAAACACTCCAGGCAGAATAACAATTAATACCCAAAACCCACAAACTGAAGAAATTCAGTAAAAGGATCACCCAGCAATAACTAACCAAGGCAACTAGCTAAATAAGACAAAATGACTATGGATCAATTACACACGTCTATTTTAACATTGAATGTGAATGGTCTAAATGCACCGCTCAAAAGACAAAGACTTGCTGATTGGATCAAAAAACAAAATCCCACCATATGATGCAAACGAGAAACTGACCTAAGAGACAATGACTTCCACAGATTAAGGGTGAAAAGATGGAAAAAATCTACAATGCGTATGGCCCAAGAACATAAGTCAGTGTCACTGTACTTATATCCAACAAAGTAAATTTCAAACATAAATCAATCAGAAGAGATAAAGAAGCTCACTACTTAGTACTAACAGGAACCCTTCAACAGGAAGAAATAACCATAGTTAATATTTACTCTTCAAACAATAGTGCACCCAACTACATGAATTAATTACTTCATGACATCAAACCAATTGTGAACCTCAACACAATAATACTGGGAGATTTCAGCACTCCACTGTCACCATTAGAAAGATCATCAAAACCAAAAATCAATAAAGAAATCACCAGCCTAATTAGCTCCATAAATCAAATGGACTTAATAGACATATATAAAATTTTCTAACCCAAGTTAGCAGAATATACCTTCTTCTCTATAGCACATGGATCCTTTTCCAAAATACATCATATTCTAGTTCATAAAGACAATCTCAGCAAATATAAAAAGTAGACATTATTCTGTGTATCCTTTCAGACCACAAAACTATGACCCTAGTGATCAACAGTAAAAATCAAAACACAAAACACACATATTCACGAGATTGAATAATACTCTATTTAATGAATAATTGATCCAAGAATACATGATACAAATAATCCAAAAATTCTTGGAAGAGAACGAAAATGAAGACACAACACATTGAAACCTCTGGGACAGCATGAAAGCTTTCCTAAGGAGAAAATTTATAGCACTGAGTGCCCACACTAAATATGAAGAGATTCCAAATAATTAAGCCTATGTTCCATCTCAAAACCCTTCAAAAAGAAGAACAATCTGACACCAAAGCCAGCAGAAGACAGGAAATAATCAAGATCAGAGCTGAAATCAATGAAATTGAGAAGGAAAAAAAACACTAAAAATATTGATGAAACAAAGACCTGATACTTTTTTTATTTTTGAACAAACATACAAGTTTTTAACAAAATATTATAAAATGTGTATAGATTCTGGTTTTTACAATTATCCCCAGGAGTGCTCCCCCAATTACCCACCCTTATCCCTCCCTTCCCCTTCCCAAAATATCTCTTAAAAAGGATTACGTTGTATAAAATTACACCTTATCTGGATTTAACACGTGATAATAGACCACCTTTCTAACTGGGTCTATTCCCAACCTCCACAGATGAGTGGAGACAATCGACCATTAGTTCTCTGGGTTAAGCTGATTTTACTCAGTATAATTTCTTCTATACCCATCCATTGACCTTCAAAGGCTGCAATATCATTGTTTCTAATTGCTGTGTAAAATTCCATGGTATAAATGTACCACAGTTTTTGGATCCATTCATCCAGTGAGTTACATCTGGGTTGTTCCCATAGTCTAGCAACAGTAAATTAAGCTGTTATGAACATAGATATTGCTGTGTCACTATAATGAGTTGATTCTAAATCCCCTGCAAAGATACTCAGGAGTGGAAGAGCAGGGTTGTATGGTGGGCTCACCCCTAGTTTTTTGAGGATTCTCCACACTGCTTTCCAGAGGGACTGTACCAATCTGAAGCTCCACCAACAGTGTGTTAGTGTGCCTATCTCTCCACAGCCCCTCCAGCATCTATTATTGTTTATTTTCTTCATCTTTGCCATTCTGACTGGCATAAGGTGATATCTTAATGTGGTTTTCATTTGCATTTCTCTGATTACTAGAGATTTAGAGCATTTTCTCATGTATTTATTGGCTTGATCAATGTCCTCTGGTAAGAAGTTTCTACTTAGTTCTTTGGCCCATTTATTAATTGGGTTGTTTGTGTTTTTGTAGTTGAGATTTTTGAGGATTTTGTGGATTCTGGATAAGAGACCCTTGTCAGAGGAATCATAGCACGTGGTTCTATCCATTTCTGTAGGGAACCTCTTGACTCTTGATTCTTTCTTTAGCAATACAAAAGCTTTTTAGCTTTATGGCATCCCATTCACTGATTTTTGACTTTTGGAGACATGTTGAGAAAGTTTTTGCCTACTCCCAAATGCTGAAGTGTTGGACCTAATTTATCGTCTATCAGTTGCAATGTAGCTGGTTTAATACCAAGCTCCTTGATCCATTTTGATTTGATTCTTGTGCAAGGAGAAAGATATGGTTCTAATTTCAACTTTCTGCAAGTGGATGACCAGTTTGTCCAGGACCATTTGTTGAAGAGGCTGTCACTTCTCCATGTAATATTTTATCCCCCTTTGTCAAAAATCAGATGTTTAAAGATTTGAGGGTTGGTTTCATGGTCTTCTATTCTAGTCCATTGGTCTTCTTTTCTATCTTGATTCCAGTACTATGCTGTCTTTGTTACTATGGCTCTATAGTATAGTTTTAGAATGGGAATGGCAAAACCACCTGTTTCATTTTTCTTGCTTAGTAGTAGTGTTTTGGCAATTCTGTGAAAAAATAAACAAGATAGATAGACACCTAAAAATCTAAATAAAAGAAGGAGGGAATGAAGCAAATCAATAAGATTGCCAATTAAAAGGGAGTGCTCACGACTGAGCCCATGGAAATCCAACAAATTATAAGGTCATATTTTGAAAACCTATACTCTAACAAACTAAATAATTTGGAAGAAATGGATAAATTTCTTGACACATACAACATCCCTAAATTGACTCAGGATGATATTGAACTCCTAAACCAACCAGTCACAGGCACTGATATCAACATTGCAATTAAAAGTCGACCAAAGAATTAAAGCCCAAGACCTGTTGGTTTCCCCACTGTTTACCACACTTTCGAGGAGGCACTAACACCTCTCCTTATTAAGTTATATCAAGAAATTGAAAAGGAGGGAATTCTCTCATTCACTTTTTATGAAAAAACCATAACTCTCAGACCAAAACCCAACAAGGATACATCAAATAAAGAAAACTACAGACCAATATTCCTGATGAACTTGGATGCAAAAATCCTTAATAAAGAACTTGGAAACCATATTCAAAAACTTATAAAAAAGATAATCCATCATGGCCAAGTTGGGTTCATACCAGGAATGCAGGGCTGGTTCAGCGTACGCAGAACAATTAACATAATTGACCACTTAAACAGATCAAGGACAAAAACCATATGATCATCTCAATGGATGCAGAAAAGGACTCTGATAAAACCCAGCACCCTTTTATGTTCAAAACTCTAGAGAAGATAGGGTTCAAAAGATCATATCTGAACTATGTAAAGGCTATATATGCTAAACCCTCAGCTAGTACAATACTGAACAGAGAAAAGCTGAAAGCATTTCCACTAAAATTGGAAACAAGACAAGGCTGTCTCTTCTCACCACTTTTATTCAATATAGTTCTTGAGACCCTAGCTGGAGCAATTAGGCAAGACAAAGAAATCAAAGGGATAAAAATAGGAAGAGAAGAAGTCAAACACTGTTTTTGCTGATGCCATAATCCTGTATCTGGAAAATCCAAAAACTTCCATCAGTAAACTGCTTGAACTTATAAATATATTTAGCAAAGTGGCAGGATACAAGATCAACATGCATGAATCAATAGCTTTCCTATACACTAATAATAATAGGACTGATGAAGAAATTAGGAAATCAGTCCCATTCACAATATCTTCAAAAAAATAAAATATTTAAGAATTAACCTCACAAAGGAAATCAAAGATCTCTTCAATGAAAATTATTGGTCATTGAAGAATGAAATCCAATACAACCTAAGAAGATGGAAAGATGTCCCATGGTATTGGTTAGGCAGAATTAATACAATAAAAATAGCCATTCTACTGAAAGCTTTATATAGATTTAATGCTATCCCTAGAACAATACCAATGTTGTTCTTTACAGACATAGAAAAAGCAATTCTCAAATTCATTTGGAATGATAAGAAACCTAGAATTGCCAAAACACTACTAAGCAAGAAAAATGAAACAGGTTGCTTTGCCATTCCAGATCTAAAACTATACTATAGAGCCATAGTAACAAAGACAGCATGGTACTGGAATCAAGATAGGAAAGAAGACCAATGGAATAGAAGACCCTGAAACCAATCCTCAAATCTTTAAACATATGATTTTTGACAAAGGGGGACAAAATGCTACATGGAGGAGAGACAGCCTTTTCAACATATGGTGCTGGACAAACTGGATACCCACTTTCACAGTGTTGAAATTAGACCCACATCTTTCTCCTTGCAGGAGAATCAAATCAAAACAGATCAGGGAGCTAGGAATTAAACCAGCTACCTTGCAACTGATAGAAGACAAATTAGTCCAACACTTCAGCATTTGGGAGTAGTCAAAGGCTTTCTCAACATGTCTCCTAAAGTGAAGGAAGTAAAGTCAAAAATCAGTGAATGGGATGCCATAAAGCTGAAAAGCTTTTGTACTGCCAAGGAAACAATCAAAAGAATGAGTTTTCCTTCAGAAATGGAGAGACTCATGGGCTATGATTCCTCTGACAGAGGCCTCATGTCCAGAATCTACAAAATCCTCATAAATCTCAACTACAAAAACACAAACAACCCAATTAATAAATGGGCCAAAGAGCTAAATAGAAACTTCTCAACAGAGGACATTGATCAAGCCAATGAATACATGAGAAAGTGCTCTAAATCACTAGTAGTAAGAGAAATGTAAATGAAACCCTCTTTAAGATATCACCTTATGCCAATTAGAATGGAAAAATGAAGAAAATAAATAAAAATAGATGCTGGAGGGGTTGTGGAGAGATAGGCACACTAACACACTGTTGGTGGAGCTTCAGACTGGTACAGCCCCTCTGGAAAGCAGTGTGGAGAATCCTCAAAAAACTAGGGATGAGCCCACCATATGATCCTGCTACTCCTCTCCTGGATATTTTTCCAGGGGATTTAGAAAGCGCACATTATAGTGACACAGCAATATCTATGTTCATAGCAGCTCAATTTACTATTGCTAGACTATGGAAACAACCCAGATGTCCCTCAGTGGATGAATGGATCAAAAAACTGTGGTACATATATACCATGGTATTTTACTCAGCAATTAGAAACAATGATACTTCATCCTTTGAAGGTAAATGGATGGCTATGGAAGAAGTTATGCTGAGTGAAATCACATTAATCCAGAGAACCAAGGGTCAAATATATTCACTCATCTGTGGAGGCTGGAACAAGACCCTGGCCATTGAAAAAGGAGGTATATTATCATGTTTAATTCCAGATAATGTGTAATGTTATACAATGTTATCCATTTTTAGAGATGTTTTGGGAAGGGGAGGGTAGGGATCAGCATGGATATTTGGATGGGCACTCTTGGGGATAAATCTAATCTTCAGAATCTATATATATACATTATATTATTCCATAAAAGACTATGTGATTGTTCAACAAATAAATTTCTGAATAAAAAAATAAATATGCAAAATACATTTGTAAAGATAACTGAACTTCTAAAGATGAAAACTATAATGTCTGAAATAAGCAATATAATATAAGAAATTAACAGAACATTAAATATTACAGAAGATTAGTGAACTTGAGGACATAACAATAAAAACTAAATGAAATGGGGAAAATAAATTTAAAAGCTAAAAAATGGATGGATCATCAGTGATCCACTGATCTTTAGGATAATTCATATGGTCTACTATATATGTAACTGATATATTCAAATAAGAGAAGATAGCAAAGGATGTTTTTAAAAGAAATAATAACTGTTTGATGCGTATCAACAAATGAATGGATAAAAACAAAATGTGGTATATATAGTCAAAGGAGTATTACTCAGACAAAAAGAAGAATGAAATGTCATTTACAGCAAAATGGATGGAACAGGCCATTATGTTAAGTGAAATCTGTCAGGCACAGAAATGCAAAAACTGTATGCTCTATCTCATACATAGAAAACAAAATAAATAAAAATGTCGCAAAAAGAGAAAATGACTCTGGTGAAAGATAACTGAGAAGTGAAACTCCTCATCTCAGAATAAAGTCATGCTTGCTTGCAACCGAGATCCTACAAACTCAGCTTCCTGTACCTGGCTCTGGCTTCAATGCCTACACTTTCCTTCTGCTCTTTCTGCCCTGGCAATGCTGACCACTCACTCCAGCACTTCAGGATCCAGACATGAATCTACCACATGGCTTTTGCACTGTTTCCTCTGCCCAGTATTCTTCTTCCCTACAGAGTTGCAAGCTCTCTTCCATCATTCTGTGTCAAATGTCAATCAGCACCACACTCTTTCCTGCCAGGAAAGTTTCATGTAACTATCAGGAAACATACTCTTTCTTTTTTTATTAAAGGGAGAGAGGGACAGAATAGGAGAGAAAGGGAAAGATAGAATAACTTTTATTTAGTTTTCATGTGGCTTTTACTGGTCTCACACTTGGTGCTGGGGTTCGTACCTGTGTATCTGTGCAGACTTCACAAGCACCATAACAACTGATACACTGCTCTAGCTCCTTGAACATTTTTTACTTCCTCCCTTCTTCTTTTATGCCTCACAAAATAGGCAGGCATTTTGTTATATATTTCCCTACTTCTACATTGTCTGTCTTCCTATCCAGAGAAACTTTTGTATTTTGAAAAGCAGAGCTGTCCGGAAAATCAAAGGGACCTAGGTAGTAGTGAAAAAAGGACACACACTGAAGGCCTCAGGTAGTAAGAGAGAATTGGAGAACAAGTATCCTTCACCTCTCAAAGTGCTCAAAAAGAACATAAAACAAGATGATCTGCTCCTTAAAAATGGACATCAGCTACATAATCCCAGGGACTGTGCAAAGGGAAAGGGGAAATAAAAAAATAACTCATAGTGACAAAGACAGGCAGAAACAGGTGCTTTCTCACAAGAATCAGTGGGCACTGAGCACTGGGGGAAAGAGGCATTCAACCAGAAGACAGAAGGACACTGAGAATGCCTTGAAAAGGGAGACCAACACAAAGAACCAAGGATACTGACAAGTACTCTGAGAGGAGCGTTCACTACAAAACTCACTGGAAAATGACATCTGTTGGGAAAAATGCATTCAACTAAAGGACTCAAAGGAGCTTGAGCACTAGTGATAAAGGATTATCATGAAAAAAGTGAGAAGACACATAGCACAGATGGAAAGGGGCACTCACCCACAGGACACAGAGAAGTCTGAGAAATTTTGGAAAGGGGCAATGGCACAAGGGACACAAAGAAGCCTGAGAACAGCCAGGAGAAGGCTGCTCTCTTAGAGGAATGAGATGACATTGAACACTACTGGAAAAAAGGGCACAGCCACACAGCACTCTGTGGACTGTAATTCCAGGTGGGAATGGGACACTCTCTAATAGGAAAAACTACATGTTGATAGTGGGGGCAGGGGGCCATCACACTTATCCATTTAAGTGCTCCCACACTGCTCTCACATGTGGCCTCACTATAGGGTTCTACATGCATGCAATGTGAAGGAATCATAATGCTCACCCAAATCTCTTCCTTTCATCTGTGAGGCTGGTACAGCAGCCCTCATAGGCAGCTTTGAAGTGGCTCCACAATGCTTGCATATTTTTGCTTGCTCCCATTATCTGTCATATCCTCAAAAAGAAGGGAACTGATGCTATTTTTCAAGTATCCATGAGTTTCTATACCTGTGGGACCATCATACTCACACACAGGTAAGAAAGGACCCTGAGAAAGTTTGGGATAGTGGCACTCATTCACTGGTCACCCAAATTCCCCTGCAAAGGAGGTAGATACCAAACATCCCAAACTGGGATTCAGTCTAGAGGGTTTGTGCCCGAGTGGCACTGTTACACAGGACTTTAAAGTCATCAGAAAGGGTAGGTAGGTTCCAAGGCACAAAAATCTCTGAAGGTAACAGTCTCTCTCCTATGAAGCACAAGGGGACACCCACCAATTTGGTGAAAAGAGAGCTGTCCACAGAAAATGTCCAAGAGTTCTCAGGAGTTTTGAAAAATGGATACCCAAGGCCTCAGTTTGCCCCAGAACACTGCTGGGACAGGCACTCTCTGTCATATCTCTGTAATCATCAGCTTGCTAGAAAACATGCTCACTCAGAAGACATAGGTCCTCTTGAATGCTCCTTTGAAATGCACCATGGGCCACAGGGGCCAAGGATTGTGATGAAAATCAGTGTGGCCTTCATCAAAGGACTCAGTGTCAATGAAGCCAGCTAGTGAACTGAGCTCTAAAAGACAACTCAAAGGGTACAGTGCACTGGGGGGAATGGAGCTCTGACACACACCACATAAAGTCACAAGAACTGATGGGAAAGGGGCACTTTCCCACAATGCACAGGGAACCCTGACCAGTGGTCCAAAAGTGGTGCTCTCCACACCTCTCAACAGAAACAGATATCTATTGGGAAATGGGCCCTCAGCACCAGTATTCAGAGGATATTGAACACCGGTGCTAAAGGCCCAGCACCCACAACACACAGAAGACACAGAGTCCTTGTGGGAAAGGGGTGCTCTCCCACAGGTTTCTCTGCAAAACAAACAATGGTGGAAGTGGCATTCCCCCACAGGCCACATGGCCTTGGATGCACTGGTGGAAAGCAGCAATCACACACAAGAGCCACAGAAATCCGAACCTGTTGGGAGAGGTGCCCTCAGCCACAGTTGTGAGAGGATGTTCAGCACTGGTGACAAAGTCATGCTCACCCACTGGACTCATAAGAAGCATACAAGAGTTGACAAATTGCTGCTTCTATCACAGACTCTGAGGACCTTGGTCCACTGGTGGTCAAGGACAAGCACTCACTCACAACTCTCTGCTCTCTTGCAAATCAGTGTTTGGCCACAGGACTCAAAGGAGATAGATTCCTGCTGATAAGGGACCCACCAAGCACTAAAGTTAGAGGACACTGTGCACTGCTGGGTAAGGGGTGCCCTCCCACAGGACTCAGAGTACACTGAGCACTGTTGGAAAGGGGTGCTTACCCACAGTACACAGAGAATGTGCAGAAAGGGGCACACACAGGGGACACATGAAGCATAAGGACTGCCAGGAGAGGGGCACTCTCCTAGAGGACTCAGACGACATTGAGCACTGGTGAGAAAAGGGGCAATGCCACACAGCACTCTGGAATGTAATCCCAGGTGGAAATGGGAAACTCTCTCATAGATCTAATGAGATACTGACGGTGGTGGCAAGGGGGTCATCACATTTGTCCATGTCAATGTGCCCACACTGCTCTCACACATTGTCTCACCTGCAGGACTCTGCATTCCTGCAACATGAAGGAAACATGGTGCTCACTCAAATCTCTTCCTTTTATCTGTGAGGCTGTTACAGCAACCCTCTTAAACATATTGGAAGTTGCTCCATAATTCTTGCACATTATCACTTTCTCCCATTATCCATCATGTCCTAAAGTGGGGAAGTGATATTAATCCTCAGGTATCCATGATTTTCTATACCCATGGGAACTTGGTACTCAGACACAGATAAGGAAGGATCCAGAAAAACTGGGATACCGGCACTCATCCACTGGTCACCAATGGTCCCTTGCAAAGGATGGTAGGTGCCAAACATTCCAAACTGGGTTTGGTTCTAGAGGATTTCTGAGTGACTGGCACTCCTACATGGTCCTTCAATTCCTCAGCAAGGTAGGTAGATTCCAAGGTGCAAAAATCTTGGAAGGTGATTAGTGTCTTTACACCGGAGCACATGGGGACACCCAGTGCTTTGGGAAAAGGAAAGCTGTCCACAGGAGCTATCCAGGAGTCCTCAGGAGTGTTAAAAATTGGACACTCACTCAAGGACTCAGGTTGTGCCAGAGCACTGCTGGGACAGGCACTCTGTCACATCTCTGTAGTCTTCAGCTTGCTAGAAAATGTGCTCACCTGGAAGATGTGGGTCCACCTGAATGCTCCTTTGAACTAGGCCATGGGCCACAAGTTGCCAGGGACTGTGACAAAAATCAGTTGGGTCATCACCAAAAGACTTGGTGTCAAAAAATCCAGCTAGTGAAATTAGCTCTCAAAGATGACCCAGAGGGTACATTGCACTGAGGGAACAAAGCACTGACACACAGCACACGAATCAATGAGCACTGGTGGAAAAGGGGCATGTTCCCACAATGCACAGGGAACCCTGAGCAGTGGTGCTAAAGTGGCACTCCCCACACCTCACAATGGAAACAGATATCTGTTGGAAAGTGACTCGCAGCAACAGCAAGAGAATACTGTGCACCAGTGCTAAAGACCAAGCAGCCACAATGGAAGAAGACACTGAGCCCAAGTGGGAAAGGGGTGCTCTCCCACAGTTTCAATGCCCAATGAACAACAGTGTAAAGTACACTCACCAACATGCAACATTACATTCAGTGCAATGTTTGAAATCAGCAATCACATACAAGAGCCATATAAATCCCAGAAATATTGGGAAAGGTACAGTCAGGCACATTCTCAGAGGATGTTCAGCATTGGTGGCAAAGCTGTGCTCACCCACTGGACTCCCAGAAGTACACAAGAGTTGTCAAAGTGATGCTCCTCCTATGAATGCTGAGGACTTTGGTCACTGGTGGTCAAGGAGAAGCACACACCCACAGATCTCTGCTCTCTTACAAAGCAGTCCTCCACCACAAGACTCAAAGGAGACAGATTCCTGTTGAGAAGGGGCCAACCGTGCACCAAAATCAGAGGACACTGAGCACTGCTGGAAAATGAGCGCTCTCCCACAGGACTTCATCCTAATGATCAGTGCTGAAATGGGACAACCAAACAGAAAATACAGAGTGTGATGACCAGGGATGGGTGGAAAGGGAGCTCACATAGAGGAGTCACAGAAATTCAGGAACTCTTGGGACTGGGGTACTCAGCCAGAAACCCCAGAGGACCATGAATATGCTGTGCAAGGTGTGCTCACCCACCACACTCACAGGAAACACATGAGACCATTGAGAAAGTCTGCTCTCCTCACCCAGGATTGGGAGCACTTGGACCTGAGATGGGGAAAGGGTGATCACGTACATATCTCATGGAAACAGACATGGTTGGGACAAGGGGCCTCAGCAACAGGATTCAAAGGAGACTGAGGACTGGTGGTGAAGGACCCAGCATCCACCATAATAAGAGGAGGCTGATTGCTGATGGGAAAGGGGAGCTCACCTACAGGACTCAGAGGAAGGAGAAAACCAGTGGGAAAGTGGTGCTCTCCAACAGGACTCAGAGAAAACTAAGCACTGGTAGGAAGGGACCCTCACCCACAGGACACAGAGAAGTCTGAGAACTTGTAGAATGGGACAATCATACAAGGAACAGAGAAGCCTGAGGACTGTCAAGAGGGTACTCTCCTAGAGGACTCAGATGACATTGAGCACTGGTGAGAAAAGGGGCAATGCCACACAGCACTGTCACCTGTAATCCCAGGTGGGAATTGGACACTCTCTCATAGG
>PVKS010045243.1:0-13906 GCA_004027875.1 Aplodontia rufa | reverse complement strand
ACCCACTGATTGGGCAAGGTGCTCACCCAGCCTCCCATCTCCTGTAGGAAGGAGATTAACCCACTGATTGGGCAAGGTGCTCACCCAGCCTCCCATCTCCTGTAGGAAGGAGATTAACCCACTGATTGGGCAAGGTGCTCACCCAGCCTCCCATCTCCTGTAGGAAGGAGATTAAACCCCTGATTGGCCAAGGTTTTTGCAACCCAATCACTTCACTTCAGCCTTCCCTAATTGCCACACATGAGCTTTTGGAAGACACCTCACATTCAAACCATAAAATCCTCCTTCATTATTCTCCTTCATTCTGTATCATAGCTTGTGCCTATTCCTGGAGCTTTTGCCCCCTGGTTTCTGCTTCCGTTGAAATTTCTCTAGAGAGAGATTTAATTACATTGGGCTGCCACTCTTCGGTGCAGAGTACCTCTGTAGGGTCCTCAGGCTGAACCACTCATAAGCTGCTTGCTGACTCAGACCTCAGACTCTGATCTCATAGCCACTGACTAAGACCTCAATCCCTGATCCCATTTGCTCATGGCCAAAATAATGGGGTCATGTAATATAAAAATGAAACAAGAAAGTGCTGTTGGCTGTGTGGAGGCTGGTGGGGTGTGGAGGAGGCATTTATAATTCACAGCCTGCTGATTATAGTCACCAAAGCATCAGTGTTACTCCAGAACAAATCTTGGCTATATCCAATTCCATTCCGGAAGGTAATGGGCAGCCACGCACATGCACATTCAGGGGTTATTATAGAGAAACTGTATCCTTCATTATAGACTGCATGCTGATAATTTATCACACCATATGTTCCAAAGCCAGAACTGAAGCTGTTGGTTTCCACTTTCAGATGTGGCTCACACTGAATGCTTCCCAGAGGACCTGCTGCCCAATGTGTAGGTGGCAATGGCTCTCTCAAAACCTTTGGATCTCATAAAGGGTTTTATTTGCCTCTGTAATTGCCTATTTTGAGACTGACAGAGAAGCTGAAAAGCTGGGGGAGAAACGTTCAGCTGTAATGTCCATACGTGATGATTTTTTGGTATGAGTTTCAGCCAAAGCAGTAAGAATGAAAATTTAAAAATAATGTAAGCCTTTACATTTCCTATTTAGAAGATATGGGTTCCTTCTTCAAAGTGTTTCCTGATGAAAACTTTCTATCACCTCCCAGGGGTATCTCTTAGGGCTCACATCCTGAAGGGAATTGCTTGCTGCCCTAGGGAATGACCAGGCTCATCCTGGCCTCTGTGGTCAAGGCTCACCTTTAGTGGCATACTGGACCAACTCTCATGACATTGGGCCATGTAAACAGAAATTAGGTACGTTTCTTTTCCTCCTTGGATGAGGGCCTAAGTGAAGATAAGCATCTCATACAGTTTGATTGCAGGGCAGAACTACCCCTGCTTCAGACTGCTCTAATCTTACCCAGTTTGGGTTAAGTGAACCCAGTGCTCTGGAAAATACAAGGCTGCTAAGGGCCCCTTAGTTCCTACCTTTACCTGAAATTGAGGGTGTTACACACAAAGTTTCAAATGCCATCTCGAAAAATGAGTAGCCTTGTTTAGGGTTGTAGTCAACTAATCTTAGATCTCATAGCAGGGTATTAGAAGTCACAACTGGTGGGAAAAAGAATGAAGTTGCTTAGATTTTAGCTCTACCATGGAGCTCCATCCCCAATCCTGCTTAGTTTTAATTTTGAGACAGGTTGTCACTAAGTTGCCGCAGTTCGTCTTAATTGTATGGTCTTCTTGCTTCAGCCTCTTTCTTGAAATCTCCAAGCCTTGTATGTGATTGATGAATGTGCTCAATATTCTCTCTTCTCCCAAGGTCTTAGTCCTCCCAGTTCCAAAAATGATTCTCTCCTCTTAATCACCCAGGACTAAGGGGATCAGTGGTTTCCAGCTGTCACTAGCCCTTGAGTGTGCTTCAGTGCACTGTGAATGGCCTTCAGCCTTCCCCCTATCCACACTGCTGCAAACAATACCTTCACCAAAAATTTCCTTCAAAATCCCAGCTGATGATGCCCTCTGTTTTATTCCAGGACCTTGACTGAAACATCTAGATGAAGACATCTTCCCAGAGAGATGGTTGAGTTTCCAATGTGGACAACTCCTGTCTGCATTTCTGAGATTTATTTGTATGGTTACTGCTGTGGGCTGCACGTTTGTGCCCCGCTCCCAATTCACTTGTTGAAACCTAGTCGGCAATGAGATGATATTAGGAGCTGGGACCTCTGGAATAAAGTCACAAGGGCTCCACCTCAGGAGTGGGATTAATGCCATTATAGAAGAGAGACCTAATGAACTTCTAAATTCAGGCCACCTATGACTTGTTGTGGATCCTTCTCTATCCAGCCAGACACATCCCTTCTGTGCCTCTGCTGTGTAATCCCACTTTTGGACCTCTGGTCACCTATCTCCATGCCACTCAAGTTCACCACAACTTCAGTTAACCTCCTGCCTCGGGAACTCTTTTCAGGTTCCATCAGGAAAAGTTATTTTCTCACTCCTGTAAATGCCTGAGTGCTTAGTAGGTCATCTCTTTTGACCCCTCTTCAACCTTTTCTTGTTGTTTTCTGTCATAGTTAAATGCCTGAAATCTAAAGCCACATCTCCTGAATTCGAATGCTGATGTGAATATTTACCAGATGGGTGACCTGGGGCAAGTTACACAATTTCTCTGCATTTCTTCATCTGAACAGAAAGGCAGTGGACAGTAATGGTAGGTGACCTGTTCTGCTGATTTCATGAACTAAATACTTGGTTCATCCTCAAACAGCTGTCGTTATACTTCCCTTGTCTTGCGTCAGCTATCATTTCTCGTCTGGCCTTCTACAAGAATATTTTCATTTCCTGTGTATTTTTTTCTCACAGCTCCAAAAATGATTGTATATGATCATTTACATGCTTAAACTTTGTTTAAAATTCTGCCTGAAAGTCCTTGAGTGGTTTGTTATATAAAGATTAAAAGAAGTAATGACATCAGTGCCCAGTACAATTAAAATGTTTAAAGAAAAGCTGGCTATTTTTTATTGTGTATTATCTCACCTTTTTTTTATTAAGGAGTTGAGTTATGGTACAATCATAAATGCATATATAGTAACAATATGATATGCGTATGTTCTTAAGCCAGAATTACCCTTACATTGGCCACACCCTAGTCTCTTCATTCTCCTATATTTTGCCCTTATAAGTGATATAAATGTTTAAATTGTGAATTTTCCACAATTAAATTATTGCATAAGTATTATGGGATTTTTGGGGAGTAAAGAGTATGCTATACTATTGATTGTCTCCCTAGATCCCTCCCTATTCTCCCTTCTTCTCTCCTCTCCCCACCTATGCCCATCCTCCATCCCCCTCCCACATATCTATGGTTGCCATAGATTATGTGTTGCTACGCCTTTGCTGGGTCTAATATATGAGTTTGACTACCTTTCACCCAAGCCTGGGTTTAGCTCCATCCTCCACAAATGAGTGAAAACATTTTCCCCTAGACTCTCTGGGATTGGCTATCTTTGCTCAGCATGATTTCTTCCAATGCCATCCATTAACCTTCAAAGGATGCAATATCATTGTTTATAATTGCTGAGTAGAATTCTATTGCTGAGTGTACATATATATATCACAGTTTTGGGATCCATTCATCCAGTGACGGGCATCTGGGTTGGTTCCATAATTTAGCTAGTGTAAATTGAGCTGCTATGGACAATGATTTTGCTGTGTCACTGTACTGTGGTGATTCTAATTCCTCTGAGAAAATACCCAAAAGAGGGATAGCTGGATCATATGGGGGATCAATCCTTAATTTTTTGAGGAGTCTCCACACTGCTTTCCAGAGCGGCTGGACCAGTCTGCAGTTCCACCAAAGTGTGCTAGTGTTTCTATCTCCCTGCAACCCCTCCAGCATCTGTTATTGTTTATATTCTTCATCTTTGCCAATCTGACTGGAGTGAGGTGAAATCTTCATGTAGTTTTGATTTGCATTTCTCTGATTGATAGTGATTTAGAGCACTTTCTCCTGCATTCATTGTTTTGCTCAATTTCCTCCATTGAGAATTTTCTATTTAGCTCTTTGGCCCATTTATTGATTGAATTGTTTGTGTTTTTTGGTATTAAGTTTTCTGAACTTGGTAAATTTTGGCTATTAGTCCCCTGTTGGAGGAATCACAGGCTATGATTATCTGCCATTTTATAGGTTGTCTCTTGACAATTTTGACCAGTTCCTTGACTGAATGGAAGCTTTTTAGTTGAATGGTATCCCACTCATTTAATATAGTTTGAAGAACTATATTAAATAAAAGTGGTGAGAATGGACAGCCATGTCTTGTTGAGAAAGTCTTTGTCTACTCTCAAATACTGGAGTGTTGGTCCTAACTTTTTTTCTAGCAGTAGTATGGTAGCTGGTTTAATTCCTATTTCCTTGAACCATTTTATGTAAGGTGAGAAATAAGGATCTAATTTCAATTTCTTGCAAGTGGCTGTCCAGATTGTCCAGCACCATTTGTTGAACAGGCTGTCTCTCCTCCATGTTATATTTTGACCCCCTTTGTCAAAGATCAGATGTTTAAAGATTCGTGGGTTTTTCTCAGAGTCTTCTATTCTATTCCATTGGTCTTCATTACTATTTTGATATCAGTACCTTGCTGTTTTTGTTACTACGGCTCTATAGTATATTTATAGATCTGGTATAGCAAAACCACCTGTTTTGTCTTTCTTGCTTAGCAATGTTTAGGCTATTTTGGGTTTCTTGTTGTTCCAAATGAATTTAAGAATTGCTTTTCCTATATCTCCAAAGAATGACATTGGTATCTTGATGGGGATTGTATTGAATCTATGTAGAGTTTTTGGCAGAATGGCTATTTAAATTATATTAATTCTGCCTAACCAAGAGCATGGAACATCTTTCCATTTTCTCAGGATTCTTCAATTTCTTTCTTCAATGTTCGATAATTTTCATTGTAGAGATCTTTAGCTTCCCATGTTAGATTAATATCCAAGTATTTTATTCTTTTAGAGGATATTGTGAATGGGACTGATTTCCTGATTTCTTCTTCTGCCCTGATATTGTTAGCATATAGGAAATCTATTGATCTATGAGTGCTGATCTTGCAACCTGCCAAATCTGTTTATTAGCTCTAGCAGTTTTCTGGTGGAGTTATACGGATCTCCAGATATAAGATCATGACATCAGCATAAAGGGACTTCCTCTTTTCTTATTCTTATCCATTTGATTTCCTTCCGTTGCTTAATTGCTCCAACTAGGGTTTCAAGAACTATATTAAACAATAGTGGTAAGAGTGGACAGCCTGTCTTGTTGCTGAATTTAGTGAAAGTACTTCCAGTTTTTCTCCATTTAGTATTTTAATAGGTGAGGGTTGGCATATATGGCCTTTACATAGTTAAGGTAAGAACCTTTGATCTCTATCTTCTCTAGAGTTTTGAGCATAAATGGGTGCTGAATTTTATCAAAGGCCTTCTCTATGTCAATTGAGATGATCATTATTTTTTGTCCTTAATTCTGTTTAAGTGATGAATCATATTTTTTGATTTGTGTATGTTGAACTAGCCTTGCATCCCTGGAATGAAGCCCACTTGATCATGGTGAATTATCTTCTTGATGTGTTTTTGAACACAGTTTGCTAGAATCTTATTAAGGATTTTTGCATAGATGTTTATGAGGGATATTGGTCTATAGTTTTATTTTTTTGTGATGTGCCTTTGTTGGGTTTTGGTATCAGAGTTATGGTTGCCTCATAAAGTGTTTGGGAGAGTTCCCACATTTTCAATTTCTTGGAATAGCTTAATAAGGTGAGGTATTAGTTCCTCCTTGTAGGTGTGGTAGAACTCAGTGGGGAAACCATCAGTTCCTGGGCTTTTCTTCTTTGAAAACTTTTAATTGCTGTATGGATTTCAGTGCATGTTGTTGGGCTGTTTAGGATTTCCATATTGTCCTGTGTCAATTTGGGGATGTTGTATGTGTATAGAAATTTGTCCATGTCTTCCAGAATATGTAATTTAAAGGAGTATCATTTTTCAAAATATGTTCTTATAATTTATTGGATTTCTGTGGGTCAGTGGTGATTGCTCCCTTTTCATTGGTGATTTTATTGATTTGATTTATTTTCCTCCTTCTTTTAGTGAGACTGGCTATCAATCTTATTTATTTTTTTTTAAGAACCAACTCTTTGTTTCGTCAATTCTTTTTATTGTTTTTGTTTTGTTGTTGTTCTCAGTTTTATTGATTTCAGCTGTGATCTTGATTATTTCCTGTCTTCTGCTGGCTTTGGGATTAGATCGTTCTTCCTTTTGTAGGGATTTGAGGTGGAGCATGAGCTTATGTATTTGGGATCTCTCCTCATTTTTAAAGTAGGCACTCAGTGCTGTAAATTTTCCCCCTTAGGAATGTTTTTATGCTGTCCTAGATGTTTCGATATTTTGTGTCTTCATTCTCATTCTCTTCCAAGAATTACTTAATTTCTGTCCTCATGTCTTCTTAGATACAGTCTTCATTTAATAGGGTAATATTCAATCTCCACGTATGTGTGTGTTTTCTGTTATAATTTTTGCTGTTCATTGCTAGGGTCATGGTATCATGGTCTGATAGGATACATGGGATAATATCTACTTTTTTATATTGCTGAGATTTCCTTTATGAACGAGAATATGACCTATTTTGGAGAGGGATCCATGTGCTACTGAGAAGGAGGTATATTCAGCCCATTTGGGGTGGAATATTCTATAGATGTCTGTTAAGTCCATTTGATTTATGAAGTTATTTAGGCTGGAGATCTTTTATTGTTTTTTTGCTTTGACAATATGTCTGTTTTTGATAGAGGATGTTTTGCGTAGATGTAGAAGTCTTCCAGTATTATTGTGTTGAAGTCCACAAGTGTTTTTATGTCATGAAGTAATTCCTTCATATAGTTGGGAGTGTTGGTATGTGGAGAGTAAATATTTACTATGTTTATATCTTGTTGTTGTGTTATTCCCTTTACTAAGATGTAGTGGTCTTCTTTATCTATTCTGATTAGTTAATGTTTGAAATCTACTTTGTCCGATATAAGTATTGCAACACCAGTTTATTTTCTTCAGCTATATACATGGTAAACTTTTTCCAATCTTTCACCCTCAATCTGTGGATATCATTGGCTGTAGGGTGGGTCTCTTGTAAGCAGCACATTGTTGGATTTTGTTTTTTGATCCAATCTGCTAACCTGTGTCTTTTGAGTGGTGTATTGAGACCATTAGAATAGTTGTGTGGTTGTGGTTAATAGTTCTGTGATGTCTTAGTTGTCTGTTGATAGCATGTACATGTATTGAATTTATTCTCTTTGTGGGTTTTGAGGAATGTTTGGTTGTTCTTCTATCTGGAGTTTATCTTTGAGGATTCTTTGTAGTGCTGATTTTCTGTTCATAAATACTGCAAGTTTGATCTTATCATGAAAAGATCTTATTTCCCCCTCAAATTTGAAGCTGAATTTTGCTAGTATAGTATTCTCGGCTGCAAGTTGTGGTCATTCATACATTATCTCACCTTTTAACTATAAGTTCCTTAAAAGTAAGGCCCATATCTGATTCTACTTTGTCTTCATATTTCCCTAGCTCTCAAGGTAATGCATTGAGCAGGTCCTCACTAAACTTTCATTTCAATGAAGTATGCAAGATCCTGTGTGCTAGGAAGACAGTGAACAGACATCATAATTATAATGCAATTCATATTCTTACTCTCTCAAGAGCTATGTATTCCTCAATTCACTATAACCTGCTTCAGTGTCTTTGGTGCTACTGCGACTGCCAGCAGACGATAACCAACAGTCCCTTGTATAATTTTGTCATTTAAATTTCTAACTATCGCTTTGTATTTTGAATCCAATGGATATAGGAAGGAATTAGCTTTCTCTGGTTTATTTGATGGGTATTTCCAAAAATTTTATGTATGCAAATCCTCTCACATTTATCTGGAGTCTTTGTGCAAGAAGGCACTGATAGGCACTCCAGGTATGGAAGGACACCTGGAAAGCCATTTAGAAGGTGACTAGAAATCAGTAGGAGTTCCATTGTTTAAAATTCAAACAACTGACTACAGTTAACAGGTTCAGTACACTTCTGAGAAAAGAACCTCATGGCGTGTTAAAGAGCCCCAGCAAAAAGCAAGAAGTAATTTTTTTTCCTACAGCAAATGCAAAGTACTAAACGAAAGATGTATTGTATGTTAGAAGAAATGCTCATTCTGAATATTATCATCCAATGAAATTCATATTTCTTTCCTAAAAAAATTATTAAAGCAAAACAATTTGAGTTTATCATTTGTTACACTTATTAGTGCTTATGAATTATTCACTAGGATAATACTTATTTACTGAACTATTTCCTTCTTTTAGGAAATTGTTATGATTCCCTAAATGTAATATTTTTTTATCTTCAAGGGGTTTGGGGAATGATGTACTTTAATTTCCTGCCCTCTAGTGACAAAAATAATGCATTCACATCTTTGTATTGAATAATTTCTGCATGCTTTAGTATCAGCAAATAAAATAATATTAGAGACTTCAGGAAGAGGATACATATGAAAATATGATTATTGTTAATGCTTTAACTTTAGTACAATACACACCATTTTTATTTTGCAAAAAACCTTTAATACAGAATTTGATCTGATGGCTTTAAAATTGGAACTTAACTGAAAGTTGACCATTTGCATTTCGTCTTTTGAAAAGTGTCTGTTTAGTTCTTTTGCCCATTTCTTGATTGTGTTGTTTGGTATTTTGGTTTTAAGAATTTTTATTTCTTTGTATATCCTGGATATTAATGCACTATCTGAGGAGCAGGTGTCTTGGTAACTATAGGAAGCTCTGATAAGAACCAGGAAGTGGGTAATTTTAATATCTTTAATCTAAATTAAATATCAGAAATGAAGGAAATATACTAATTCAAAAAAATGACCCTTAATGTTACGTTCATTTGAATCTTCAAGTTTAAGCAATAGTCTGCAGAATAACCAATGTGGGGATTGACTGATTGATTGACTGATTGATTTTGGTACCAGGGATTGAACCCAGGCTTGCTCAACCCCTGAACCACATCCCCAACCTTTTTTATGTCTTATTTTGAGACAGTGTCTCGCTAAGTTGCTTAAAGCCTCAGTTGCTGAGGCTGGCTTTGAACTTGCGATCCTCCTGCCTCAGCCTCCGGAACCACTGGGATGAAAGGCATGTACCACCATGTCTGCCCAGCCTATAATTCTAGTGTTATTTTTTTAATCCAGAGATAAAAAATTAATCAAACTGGTTGGTGTATCGTATCATTAAATAAGGGAGAATATCTAGATTTGATGAAGTGCGACATTAAAGCTTCTGGAGTCCAATTACTGACTGCACCACTGATTTCACTTTCACAACATTTTGGTGTTCCTGAAACAGGATTAGAAGTACATAGTTCTTCTGATCATTAGCAAGCGAGTAAGTGTCTACTCCACACTTGACGCTATGCTGGCATCAAATAACTGACTCAAACGTGAAGGAGCTCATTCAACACACCACGCTCTCCAGGCCTCGTCAGAGCTCTGGCTTCTGCTCCCTGAGATGGTGACATGTGATCTCAGTTTTGATGGCCTGCAGAATGGATCACTGATTCTTACCTGCAGTGATCCCTTAAAACACTTATCACACTTCATGGGACACGTGGTTTAGACTGAGGACAGGAATATGTTTTGTCGGGACAGAGGGTCTAGATAGACCACAAGCTCCAGAGCCAGCTACTTCTGTGGCCACTTGATTGCAACCACAGCCTTGGCACAGTGCCTCCCTTTACCAAGCACAGGCAGAATGGGGACTTGAAAGTGTATGAGCTTGAGAATGTACTGGCTTTCCACGTGACTGTGCCCATGTGGATGGCAGGGTAGGGCGAGATGGCCACCTATCCAAATGTGACAGAGCATGAGTTAGGAAATGACACAGCTCCACCTTTGGGTGCTCCCTCATGTGCATTTATTGAAGCCTATGGCAGCATCCCACTCCTTACAGCAGCCTGGTCAGGTGGGTAGTATCATCCCCAACTATCAGAGTAGATAATGGCAGACCCTATCTGTCCAAGGTCACCCTCAGAACCTACATGTGACAGAGCACAAAGACTAGAGTTAATGATAATGAATTTTACCCTTGAAAACTGCTGTACCTAAGCAGGTTGAGGAGGACAATCAGTCAGGAGAAGGGCGGCAGAAGAGCCAGCCAGCCTGCCATTCCTCTCTGCAGCCTGCACGTGAGGGCTCCTCTCCCAGGATGTCTCTGCATCCCCATACCTAGCTCCTGCTTGGTCATCAGTGGGTGGAAGGCAAAGAGCATCCAGTCCTCCCAGGGCATATGATCAGAAGAAAGCTCCCTCTCCACCGTGCACCCCCTGCGGGGAACCGCAGCCTGGACCCGTGACAACAGCGAAAGCTAAGGGGTGACGAGGAAGATTACCACCTGTGTTCTACAAATATGCTTCTGCACACAGTGCTGCTGTGTGCTGGCCCCAGAGACAGGCCCTCGATTCAGAAACAAAGTGGTTCCAGCGGACAGAGGGAAGACATGTCCTCAATTGAAAAACAAGGTGGTTCTGATGAGAGTGGACAGCCAAGGCAGACAAAAGCTGCAGTAGAGTGGCCCAGGACGTCATTGGTCTATGCTTTTGTTAGTGTCCTTTAATGGACAGATGAATCAGAGATGCATACCTTTGTGGGGTACAACGTTTACATCACGCAATCCACTTCACGTGTTTCCCTTCACTGTGAGAGGACAGCCCGAGGACCCCAGCTCTGCGGATCCTGATATCATAGTGTGGGCGCTGGCTGGGCATGGACCTCAGCAGCTGTAGGAGGTAAGTATGCCAACTGCCACTTTGACTCCATCCACAGGGGCGTCTGGAGCTGCCTAGAGAGCTGTGGGCCTCTGTCCCCACCTGGGAAAGACAGCGGACACTGCTTTACCTGGGGCACGTCCCCCTGCTCTGCTCTTTACCCTTTCTTCCATGTTGCTGCGATAGCAAAGGTCATTCTTAATAAACTATTTCTGTTTCTCACAAACCTTATAAAACTGATGCTCCAAAGACAAAAAGAAAAGAAAGTCACCTTACCGTTAATGCTATTCTAGAGGTGAGAGATTACGTGGAAGCCAAACCATCTTTTAGAGAAAAGTGCATTCAATAAAAAATATAGGGGTTGGGGTTTTAGCTCCGTGGCAGAGCACTTGCCTAGCACACCAAGGCCCCGAGTTCAGTCCTCAGCCCTGAAAGAAAAAAAAAAAGAAAAAAATATATATATAATTACCCAAAAAACTCACAAAGAAAATAACTGGGTTTGTATCCAATTTTTTTTTTAAAGATAAAAGGACAGTGAGAGAGAGAGAGAGAGAGAGAGAGAAAGAATCGTTTTTATTCAATTTTATTTAGTTTTCACGTGGCTTTTGTTGCTTTGACACTTCCTTGTGTATGTGGTGCTGGGGTTTGAACTCGCACACTTGCGCATGCCAGGCAAGTGCCGTAACTGCTGAGCCACAGCTCCAGCACCAGGACCAATATTTATGAACTCAGCTGATGACCATGGCAGTTGTTAGTGCAGGAGTTAAGAATGAAGGGTTTTGGGGCTAGAGCAGTGGCTCAGCAGTTACAGCGTTTGCCTGACCTGCACAAGTACACAAGTTCGAACCCCAGCACCATGTACACAATGAAGTCTCGGAGCAACAAAAGCCACATGAAAAACTATATAAAATTTTTTTTTCTCTCTCTCTCTCTCACTGTTTTTTTTTTTTTAAGAATGAATGGTTAGGCATTTTGCTGTCTTTACAAATGTTAACTTTGTCACAGATTCTTTAATATAGATTTTATCTCAGTTTTCAAGGAAGGAAGGTAAAGTTCAAGGAACTTTCCAAGAAGCTCCGCCGGCTAGTAAATGGAAAGCTGTTTGACCCAGGTCTGTCTGACCCCACACGGGAGCCTGAGAGCATGTGGGTAAGGGAACAGAGTCCTCCCCACGTGCTGTCCGGTCTTTGAGCTGGCAGCAGTCCTAGCCTGAGTCTGCACTGAGCTGAGCCTTTCTTGCAGCTCTTGACCCAAGTTCAGACAGCGTGGAAAGAGAACGTGGTCTCTGTAACATACGACTTCAAGATTAGAGTAGGACAGTGACAAATGGCACCTTCTTCAAAAGAAACATCTCACTTAAAGGGAGCACTGAGTGTTTGGAGAAAACTTCTGGAGAACATCCAAGACAGAAGGAAAGACAGAAGCCCTAGGCAATTTTTTATGAGCGGTCTCACACCTGGCACCGCGAAACAAGACACAATAGTGACAATGCCTTCTGCCCGCCAGACACTTGACAGGGGCTCCTTTACTGCCACAAGTGGTCATCTGATAATTTATGGATTTTTTTTTCTTAATGATAATTTAATCTCTCTAAAGCCGAACAAGCAATTAGAGGAACTGCTGCCATTAATATAATCCCGGCCCAGCGAGAGGATTTATAGGGGCAGAGCTAATGAGCTGCAAATGCATTTCTCCCACTCTGCTGGGGGCGTGGGTTGAGACAGATAGAGGTAGTGAAGGGGTTTGGGGGTTTCAAGCACTTTGCTGGGAAGGAAGGGGGCCTGGGAGTATGTCACAGAGACTCCATGGTGACTCATGGTGGCCCTGAGGACAAGAGTCCTAGCATGGAAGGGGTATAACAAATGGAGGTGAAAGAATGACTCAAACGCTCTGAATTTATTTCCATAATAATACCAATCCTAGGTGCTGAGGTTTATGTCCTTGCAAAGTTCACACGCTGGAATCCACATTCCCAGCATATCAGGAGGTGGGGCCTTTGGGAGTCAATCGGGTCATGTCCAGTTAGCAAGTGGACAAAGGACCTGTTAATGCACATTTCCCCAAGAAGATAAAATCAGATATATGAAAATATTGTTCAATATTCCCTATCATCAAGAAATTTAAATAAAAACTACAATGCAATATTACCTCACACCTTTAGGATGGCTATTATTAAAATGTCAGGATAACATAAGTTGATGTTGTTGCCAAAAAAAATTAAAAAAGGAATCCTTAAAAACTGTAAATAGGTGTGACCATTGTGGAAAACTGTGGAGTTTCCTAAAAAAATTAGAAAAATTGAGGCTGGAATGGTGGATCCACAGTTACGGCGCTTGCCTGGCATATGTGAGGACATGAGTTCAAATCCCAGCACCACCTACACAACAAAGAGTTGGATCAATGAAAGCCACATGAAAAACTAAATAAAAAATTGATTCTCTCTCTTTCTCTTTCTCTCTCCCTGTCCCTCTCTGTTTATTAAAAACATTAGGAGAATATATATATATATTCTTCTAATGTATATATTCTTCTAATATATATATATATATATATATATATATATATATATATATATGCCTTCTAGTGGGCATATATCAGAGGAAATGAAATGAGTATGTCAAAGAGTCATCTGCATTCCCTTGTGCATTTCAGTGTTATTCACAATAGCTAAGGAATGGGAACGACTTGAAAGTGTCCATTGATGGAGGAATGGATAAAGAAATCGCATACACAATGGAATATTATTAAGCCCCCAATAGGAGGTGCTCCCATCCATGACAACATGGCTGAAACTGAAGGATAATATTAGGTGAAATAAACAGCTAGGGACAGAAAGAAAAATACTTTATGATCTCCCTTATATGTAGAATCTTGAGGGGGGAAAAGAGGAGAGCTATGGTTACTGAGCTAGGAAATGGGGGAGAAGAAGGTCAAAGGGTACAAATTTCAAATTTAGTAGGATGAATGAATCTAGAAATCATAAGTACAGCATGAATACTATAGTTTATAATATTGTACTATATACCATGAATTTGTTGAAGATATATTTAGGTGTTCTTACTATAAACATA
>PVKS010045242.1:0-13879 GCA_004027875.1 Aplodontia rufa | reverse complement strand
TATCAAGTTAATCCCCTTCAGGGGATCAGTTCACTGATCATTCCACCTCTAAGCCTTCTTTCATTGTCTTACTCGTGAGTTTCGGGGAACATCTGACATCCAAACCCTAACAGCAGCTGAACTGATCATCACAGGTCTACAATGAGAAGAGGGTAGAGAAGGAAAGGGTGAATTATTCTGTATTAGTAAATTCAAGAATGCTCAGGTTCCAGAAAGGTAGGGCAGTAGCGGCAGGTACTGCCAGGGAGAAGAGCTGAGGAGTCTGGAAAGGGAGAATGCAGGGAGATTTGTGGCATGGGAAGTGGGGAGTTACTCAGAGGATGTAGCCCACAGGTGAAAGGCTTGGGTGTGTTTACACTTGTGCTCTCATCTGCTGGCTTGATGTGCAGCTATGTGTCCCCCTCTAAAATTCTCCTCCACTGTTACTTCTGAACAAAAGGGCTAGCCACATGCGTCTATGTAAGTGCTATTTTGAGGAAATCTGGGAAGACTTGTGTTTCACCACAGGATAGTATAAGGTTAATAAAAGCAGACACAAGACAAGAAGCAGAATTCAGTTCAAAAGGGTCAGGGTTCTCAAAATCAGGGTGGAATGAGATAAGTATTTAGGATAAAGAGAGAGAGAGATACTGAGTCTTAAAGGAACTACCCGTGAGCCATTGAAAGCACAGTTGTGAATCTTGAGCAACTTGCCCTTCTAAAATGAGGGAAATATTCAAGCTCAAGGGAAAATGGCATGAAATTATGGCAGCTCCACCTCCAGTCTGGCTCTTACCTATAGTCCCTTTATAAATATTGGAACTCCTAGTCCAAGGGGGGACTTCTCATTCCCTTGAATGTGTGTCTACCTTTCTTAGTAAGCCTCTGTCTATGCCTTTGTCTGACTCTTGCTGAAATTCTCTTCAGTCGCTTATGCCCCAAACCCCATTGGTCCTGAGTTGAATTCTCATTCCCCTCTGGGAGCTCCCTGGCCACTTCCCCAAAGACATCTCTTCTCCTATGGCAGGAAGAGCACTGGGCTTCTGGTGCCTGCAATGGGGGCTTGAATTGTTTAAGGTTAAAGAGCAGTAACACCCCCACAACCATGGCCATTATTTCCTCAAGGTTAAACAATATTGGAATGCCCAGTGGCCAGATTACCTCTAGAGAGAGGGCATTTGTGTTAAATAGAAGTATTACAATATCACCACAATGAAATCTTTGTTGTTCTTGTGTGGTATTACCAGATACTTTGCCTGGTGGGCCAACAAGAGGAATAAAAATGACCCAGTCTTATGAGAAGGATACGCTGCCATAGATCGTGATTCCTAAATTGTCCAGTAGCTTTGGAAATTTGGAAAACAAAGTGTGATTTTTAATGACTTTTTCACTAATATGGAAATAAAATTCTGTTTGTGCTAAGTTATGTTACAATGCATTGTAACCGGGCATGGTGGTGCACACCTGTAATCTCAGCGGCTCAGGAGGCTGAAGCTGGATGATCACAAGTTCAAGGCTAGCATCAGCAACATAGTGAGGCCATGAGGAACTCAGTAAGATCCTGTCTCAAAATAAAAAATACAAAAGGGGTTGGAGATGTGGCTTATGGTTGAGTGCCCCTGGACCCAATCCCTGGTACCAGAAAACAGCTGTTTCGTATAACTAAAGTGGACCATTTTATTTCATGATAAGGCAGTTAAGTAAACTCAGCTTTTCTGAGTGTTCTCTGAACAAAAATCATTTTGCGATATTTGTTCCTATCCTTGCCATTTATTTTTCCTTCAAACTTTTGATCATGTTTTATTTGGGGCTGTTTCTTTTTTATATTTCCTTGAAGACATTAACTTTGACATTTATATCCTCTTCCCCAAAATTCACAGAGGTGCTTTAGTGGAATCAAAATCTGGATTAAGAAAATCAATATGGCTTATTAAGAAATGAGGAGCAAAAGAGTCCTATGTTTGATTAACTGGGTCATCCTCTGTTTTTGTGTGATGGCTGACATGGGCTAGTTTGTCCTTGAGAAGGGTAACCACAGTGAAAGTGGGAAGCAAGCAAGGATAAAGGAAGAAAGGATCCATTTTGATAAGAGGAGAAGTTAAAAACTTATTTCCCAGTGAAATCAAACTAAGAGGCTAATTTGTTGGATAGGAAACTTCCAGAAAATGGATGCTGCTAAGTAGTCTTAGCTATCTTGCTTTGAGTTTTCCATTACATTTTTATTCATGTATAAGTAAATTGCATGTGGTTTCACCTGCTAGTTTTTGGTATGGTGGATCAAAGGGCTCAGAGACTGACTTTCTTTTTCACTGAAAAAAACAGTTGTTTTTTTTTTGAGCCTGAGAATTACTTGCATTAAAAACAGAGAGAGAGAGAAAGAGAGGGAGATTGGAGGGCATGAATTGGCAAACCAGTGACAGGAAGAATAGAAAGATAAGTCTTGGGTGGCCTATTGTTCTTTTTGCTGAAGTTCTTTATTTCAGCTGAGAAACCATGAGGAAAAGGTAATTTTAGGTTTTTTTTTCTTCCCGTCTGTTCTTCAGTTAATTTTAGCTTGATTTTTAAAGGCCTGTTTTCATGAAAGGTTTCTTTCTTTCTTTTATTTTTTTAAATTTAGTTTCTCTCCTGTATTCAGATGGTCTTCTCCAAAGACCCCTAGAGTCAGGAAGAAAAGGTGCAAATGTTTGAGGCTGGACTATATTTCCCTGAGGCCAAATATGTTATCCTTTGGGGTCAACTTATGAACTTCTATAAGGAGAAATGAGGGTAAAATCTGTTCACCTTTTATCTTAATGAAGTATCAAACCAGAAGGAAAGAAAGCTGCAGAGAGAGAAACAGAAAGATCACAGCTCTTTGTTTCAACCAACAAAAGTCATGCTCAAAAAATAGAAAAAAGAAATTTCTGGAGGCGCATTGTGCCCACTAGGCATTTTGTTATAATTAGGGGAAAGTCACACAAGGCCACTGGAGTGAATACAACTACACATGCATTGGCTTTCCTCTTTAATCAATTCTATTTTTCAAAATGTTTGTGTGTGTGTGTGTGTTCATGTGATCATGCTAAACAGTGATCTGGCAACGAATGATCTATGATGCAAACTACCCATTGATGAGATGATCAAATTTACAATTTACCTCCAAAGATAGAAAATAAAGACTCCCAGAAAATGACAAAGGAGAGCGTATTCCTTAGAAGATAGCTCTTACAGCATAGAAACATGTTTGTTCAGAACAGTCAAAAGGGCTTTTCAAGCTACATTTGCAGCACAAAGAAGGGTTGGACCAGCTTAAGGCAGGCAATGTCATGCTTCATAAATAAAGAAAGGGTCCTGCTGCCCAACTTTGATTTTGCTTCTATTTTTTCCCCTATAAAGGGGAATGATCTTTAAGCAAGATGAATAAACTAAAAATCAGTTAAAAAGAATTAAAGTTCAAGAGAGATTTCGAGAAGAGCAGCTGGGTCCTCGTAAGAGCCCAGATCAAAAGTCCAAGGCAGCTCCTCCACCGAGGCCCCCATCAAAGAATGGTAGCTGGTGATGCTTGAGAAACAATGGAGAGTGGAGGAGTTTCCAGAACCCTGGAGAGGGACAAACATCTCATCTTCCAAAAAGAAAAGGATAAAAGAAACAGCAGGCTAATAAGCTTGACCTTGATCTTAAATAATTAAAAATGACTGTGAATAACTAGGAAAATAAAAAATGGTGACATTTCATTCTTGACAAAGGATTCTCAAGTCAGGGCAAATTAGGGTATTTTTTTTTCATTTGATTATTCATTAGATGAAAGGAATACAATAAGCAGTGAAAAATCTCATCATTCAGAGCTCCATATGGATGATTAGCTCTTCAGGAAAGGAATTCCTCAGCACCTGGTCTACAGCAGTTACCCAAGTAGTGCCCATGAGAGGCTACCTTATTTTATTCAGAACATTTACCAATATCCAAAATTACATTGCAGTGACTTTTTTGGTGTGTAATCTGGTCTTGTTCCCACTAGAATGCAACCTCCTTGGAGCTGAGAATCACTAAGTGTCCTGGCTTCACTGTGTTCCTATTGTCTTACAAGGTCCTGTGAACAGCAAGCATTGAGTCAACACCCAATCAGTGAATGAATGTTGCTTAAACACATTTTTTCCAGTGAAAGTTCTTTATAAAATATAAATGTGAGGTATGGTTTTTATTTCATCAGGGCATTTGACCAAAGTTGTCTGTTCTTTTCTATAATGAAAGTGGTTGAATTTCTATGACCATGTGAAGCATTTCCAACTGATGTCACAAGTGAAAGGGCACACACTGATCCCACAAGAATGCTTCACTCTATCCAATTACCCTGCAACTTCTTTTTGTTCATCGGTGCATTATAATTATGCATAATAGATTTTTTTTTTACATTCTTATGCAGGCACACCATATAACAACATAGTTTGGTCAGTTTCATTCCTGTGTGCCCTGTCCTTTCATTTCCTCAAACTACCTTAACACATGGCTTGGACTTATATTTAGCATTTATTTTTTCTGAATTATTTCATGATTATTTAATTTATATTTTTGAATACTTTTTTTAAAATAGAGGGACAATAAGAGAGAGAGAGAGAGAGAGAAAGAGAAAGAAAGAGAATCAATTTAGTTTTTCATGTGGCTTTCACTGCCGTGACACTTCATTGTGTACATGGTGCTGGGTGGGTTTCTAACCCACATCCTCATGTGTGCCAAGCAAGAGCTGTAACTGCTGAGCCATTGCTCAAGCCCCTATATTTTTAATAGGTTTGAAATTCAAAAAGTAAGATATATATTGAGCCACCTCTTTCCCCAAGTACTTTCTACCAATTGCCCATTTCCCAGCCCATGAGAAACCAACAATACAAATTACTTTTTATCCCTTCAGAGATATTTTAGTATATTCAAAAATATGCTCATATGTCATATGTGTAAAATTCTATCACCTATCTTCTCCCCTCTGTTTTACCCAAATGGTGGCATACTTATATGTTGTTCTGTGTTTTTGTTTCCCTCCAAATGTTTAGAGGAACATTCATCTTAGTACTTCAAGAGCATCCTTGTTCTAAGGATACATAGTCATCTACTCATTAGCTATCTTTAATCATGGGTGAAGATTTCTGCACCTTTTTCTATAGCAATCAATGTTGTAGTAAATAACCTTGTATGCTATGTCATTCTGGATATAGGCATGCATATATGTATGTTTAGAGAAAAAAATTCCAAGAAGTGAAATTGCTAAGTCAAAGGGATATATAATTATGATTTTGAGAGATGCTACTAAATTTTTCTTGAACCAGGTGGTACTAATCTATACTATCACTGCTCTCCTACGTACTTGCCAATAGTTAGTGAAGCTCCAAATTAAATCTCTCTTATTATGACTGAGAGATTGAAAGCCTTTTTTTGTCTTTAAGAACCATTTGCATTTTAATGACTTGCCTATTTATGTTCTTTGATCATTTCTATTAAATTACTTGCATTTGCTTATTAATTTTTCAGAGTTCTTTATAGATTGAGCCTTTATTTATTTTTTATTAGAGTTTTATGGTTATACATAGTAGTTTGGTTCATCCTGACAAACTCCTACATGTGTGGAAATCTATTTCAGTTATGATACCCCTGCTTTCCTCTCTCTCTTTTGTCAACTCTAATTGGCTTTCTTTAGCTCATCTATTAACGTGTATTTGAATGGTTCTTTATGTCATCTTATCCTTCCCTCCCCCTTCCTTTCTTTTACTCTGGTTTCCACATTATGAAAGAAAACGCTTGATCTTTGAGCTTCTGAGTTTGGCTAATTTCACTTATCATGATAGTCTCCATTTCCACACATTCACTGGCAAATGCTGTACTTTCATTCTTTTTAATAGCCAAATAGAACTCTGTTGCATTAATCTGTTTTCTTAATCCACTCATCTAATGATGGGCATCTGGGTTGATTCTGTAGTTTAGCTATTGTGAACTGTGCTGCTATTATCATTGATGAGGTCAGCTTTTATTTGGTGGTCTGGGTTGCTTGTATTTTGTAGTAGAGCTTTAAACTTTTCTTGCTGTAACTTCAGCCCATTTCTTTTCAAAGTTTATTTTTTAGGCATCTTATCTTTTCTGTCATTATTGTAGGTAGTGCTACAGTTGGATTGCATATATCTGAGTTACTGTATATATTATATAAGCTAAAGTTGGGCAAAATACAACCCAGGCCCATCACCTGTGTTTGTAAACAAAAATCTTATTGGAATTCAGCCATTCCTGTTTGTTTATATATTACTTATGGCTGTTTCTGTCTTGACAGAAATGCATGACCCACAAAGCCTAGAATGTTTACTATCTGGCAAGTTATAGGAAGACATTTGCTGACCCATGCTGTAACCTCCTCTTTTTTTGAGAATTTATTAAGTTCTTTAACTATATGACTCTTTGTAAATATAATGGTCAGTGCTCTGAATAGATGTAATTTGTTAAATTGAATTCCCCAAGCTGAAAGTATTTGTTGTCTGGCACTAGGTCAAGTGGATATAGCAATTAACAAACTCCATTAAAAAAAAAATCCTATTTTCGGGCTTCCCATTTTGCTCCATGATCAGATGGTGAAACTCCAGGACAACTCCATTACTACGAGGTGCATTTTGGGGACAATTCACTGGAACACAGTGCTAGTTTGGGGAGTTGTTTGGATGATCAGAGATTTGGAAACAGCGAGTGGAAAAGACGGATTATTTCCATCCCAGCAGCAACACAGCAGCTCTGGCTGCTGCCATTTTTCCCAATTGGCACAGGAGTGAGGGAAGAGACAAACATAGTCTGTGAACTTTTACACCACTGAGAAGTTGTATTTTATAAGGGATCATGAATGGGGTCAATTACAGACACCCCTAAGGCACCTCCACTGTGTGCGAGGAGAACAGTATCTCACAGCTGCCTGTACAGGGGAGTCTAGTGGAGCAGTCTGCCTGAAGCGAGTCAGGAGTTCAGAGAAGGCTCCTCCGTAGCTGTGCCAGCAGACAGTCACTGTCCGCAGGTGTAACCTGGAAGAGGAGGCATGGGATAGGCCCAGTCTTCACTTTGCGTAGGGGAATTCGAGTTTGGTGGAATAAAGGGGAGCCTTGCTCAGCCCTGTCCACCCCCATTCCAGCCGGAAGGATCACGTGATAAGATAAACTCTGACTCCTCAGTCCCAGCTCAAAAATCCCAGACAACCAATACTGCAACCACCGGCAGAGGGAGCATAGAAAGCATCTCACCTCCCCTGCACATAAAAGCCTTAAGACTCCTGAGTTTGAGATCTCCATGGAGGCTGTCAAAGACCAGCCCTCAGGGCATTCCTTAATCTATTCTCTTCACTGAAATCTCCTCCTAGAAATTCCTGGAATCTGGGGACATCCCAGTTCTCTTCTTGATATCAAATAATTACAGGCTGAGAGACCCTGCTGTCAAGACTCAGGTGGACAGTGAACATCTGCTTCCAAAGGGCAAAGAGGCAATCTTAGTGAACATAGTTCCAAGTTTCATCAAGAATTTATTTTATTTTATTTTATAATTATTTTTATTATTTTATTTTCCTTCTTTCCTTTTTTTGATGTGTATTTGAGTGCTAACTGGAAAAGTTGATTGGTTCATGGACATAAAAATACTAGCTGTTTTTGTTTCCCTGTTCTTTCATTTTGGAGGTTTCTTCTTCTCTTTTTCTTTTTTTCTCTCCATTGCCTCTCTTCTTCCCACTGTATTTTCTGTCTTTTTCTTGTCCTGATTGCTGAGAAGAGGGATTCTGGTCAGTTCATTTAGTATTTGAAGTATATTGTGCCTGACCTGCACAATTTTCCTGTGCATGCTTCTAGCCTTATGCTATCACCCAAATCTTATTAATATCTCTTTCACCCTTCCTCTACTTTGCTACATCTGTCTTTTCTTCCTCCAGGGTTTGTTTTTTCTTTTCTTTTTTTTTTTTCTTTCTTTTTCTTTCTCCAGCAAAATCTTTACCTCCTCCACTTTCTCACTGTCCATGATTGGACAATATAACCACCTTTCTAAATTTCACTTACATTCTCTCCTCTCTCAGGCTTCCAATTAGTTTATACCCTCTGACACCCCATCATTAAAGCTATGTAATCATTACCACTGTGAATGTCAAACTCAATAACTATTGTATGCTTTGAAGCCTGACATAGGTGATAGTCAATACTTTTGAGTATTGACTAACACTACATTTGTGCCGTAGGTGGAATTCAATAGTGTAATATAATCTGTACTAAATAACCAATTTAATACTGTAAGCTTTTGTCATTCATGTTGTTGATCTATCTTTAGCTCATGAGGAGTTGGAAATTTTCAGGGATACTAACAGTTCACAAGATGGGGGTTTGACTTCTGAACTCAACTTTTCTGAGAATACCCCAACCCAAGGAAGGGATAGTACAGAACTCCCAATCCAACAGCAAAGACCTAAAGAAAAACAACCATATAGAGATCTCAGGCCAAGATCTCACTTTGATCTATGGAGTGAGAAGAAGCTTGGGCAGAGCCCTCACACACACCTATGTGTGCCCAGGACTCTGGTCCCACCACAGCTTGCAAGCCAGACACCTCCAAGGTCCCTCACACCTAGATACCACCAACTGTAACACATATCTGCTGGGTCCTAATACATGGGGCTCATCCCACCACCAAGGATCCTAGACCCCAGCGCAGCACATAAGTTGGTCCATTCTGGCTCACCCCACACATCTGAGACCTTAGCACCCAATTATATACCTCTATTGTTTAGCTTCAACAACATAGCAGATTGCTCAGCAACCCCACCAGGTGCCAAGTCAGAGTCTTAGAACCTTAACCTAAAAGCTGGAACAAAACAAGTCTCCAGGCAGAAAAAGGCTTCTGGAAAGAAGGGATCATCAGAGAGACAGTATCTGACCCAAACCTTGACGTATAAGAAAGAAGAACCCAGAGTCTTGTCTTGCTTTCACACAGGGATCCCCAATTCAACAATCCAGAAGAAACTCTTCAAAGATGAGGAATCAAACTAGAAGAGGTTCACCTCAAATCCAAAACTCCCCTAGCAAGGTATCCACGTCCAGGGAACAGGAGTAAAATGTAGAACAAATTATCAATGATCTGATAATGAAAAGGAACAATGAAATAAAAGAAAAATTAATGAAGGGAATAAAGGAGAAAACTCAAGAGTTGAGAAACTCTATTATTAAAGACATAAATATACTCAAAAAGGAACTAACAGAGCTAAAATCTGCAGTCAATGACATGAGAGGAACCATGGAAGAATTTAATAATAGACTAACTTCTGTAGAAAATAGAGCCTATGCTATTGAAGAAAGAACTTCTGACAGTGAGGACAGGCTGACCAAGCTTGAGCTCACCAATGACAAAAAAGAAAAACAACTAAAAGAACACGATCAGAATTTTCAAAATGTCTGGGATGAATTGAGAAGAAACAATTTAAGAGTAATTGGGATTCAAGAAGAAATTGAAACAAACAAATGGTATGAGGAATATCCTCAAGGAAATTATTTCTTTTAATGAAGAAATTTAGTTGTTGTACAATCAAAAATGCTTCCAATGAAATAGTATGATATGTATATATTCTGAAAATTAGATTTACCCCATAGAGCCCCACCTAATTTCCCACCCTTACACCTTCCCACTGCCTCTATCCCTCCTCCTTTCCAATACATCTCTATGAATGCCTTAGGTTGTGTGTCACTTTGCTGGGTTTAATATATGAGAGTTGACCACCTTGCACACTGGCCAGGGTCTACCTTCAGTCTCCACAGATGAGTGAAGACATTCGATCCTTGAATCTTTGGGTTAGGCTAACTTCACTCAGCTTGATTTCTTCCATAGCCATCCATTTACCTTCAAAGGCTGCAATATCATTGCTTCTAATTGCTGAGTAGGACTCCATGGTATATATCTACCACATGGTTTGGATCCATTCATCTGGTGAGGGGCATCTGGCTTAGTTCCATAATTTAGCTATTGTAAATTGAGCTGCTATGAACATAGATTTTGCTGTGTCACTGTAATATGCAGATTCTAACTCCCCTGGAAAAATACTCAGAAGGATTAGCTGGATCATGTGGTGGGTTCATCCCTAATTTTTTGACGATTCTCCACACTGCTTCCCAGAGGGCATGTACCAGTCTGCAGTTCCACCAACAGTGTGCTAGTGTTGCCATCTCTCCACAACCCCTGCAGCATCTATTATTGTTTATTTTCTTCATTTTTGCCAATCTGACAGGCATGAGGTGAAATCTTAATGTAGTTTTCATTTGCATTTCTCTGATTACTAGTGATTTAGAGTACTTTCTCATATATTCATTGGCTTGTTCAATGTCCTTTGTTGGGAAGTTTCTGTTTAGTTCTTTGACCCATTTATTGATTAGGTTGTTAGTATTTTTGAAGTTGAGATTTTTGAGGATTTTGTAGATTCTGGATATGAGTCCTCTGAAGGTATCTCCACAGGACAATCCTTTGAGGATAGCAGGTGCTGGAAGGGGGTGACCAGGAGACTGGCCACCTGCATCCAAAAACTGTGCTGCTGCATGCCGTTCTTCCGCAGAAACAGAGTGACCCTGACAGAAGGTGGGCACAAAGTTGTCAGGTTCCAAAACAGGGTGGGTCCTGCATTGATGGGGACATGACCCAGACACACCTGTGGAAAGCAGAAGACCTGGAGCTCTGAGAATCCTGACATCATGGCATGAGCATCTGTCAGGAGTGGACTCAAGGGAGCTGCAGGAGTGAGGTATATACATGGCTCATGTTTCTCAGCCCAGATCCCAAACAGCAACACCTAGATCCACCTGGACGCTCCTCTGCCCCCACCTGCCAGAGCCATCAGAGACTCTCTGCCCTGGGAAACTTGCCCTGGATCCACCTGGACTATCCTCTGCCCCCTCTGCCAGAGATGTTAGAGACTCTTTGCCCGGGGATACTTCCACTCTATCCACCTGGACTCTCCACCTGCCAGAGACATTAGAGACTCTTTGCCTTGGGACACTTCCCCTGGATACACCTCGACTCTCTTCTACCCCCATGTGCCAGAAACATCAGAGACTCTTTGCCCTGGGACACTTCCCCTTGCCCTGCCCTTCTCTGTCCTTTCTCCCATGCTTCTGGGATGGCAGAGGTGGTTCTTAATAAATTTCTGTTTCTCACAAGTTGTATATCAAGGCAGGTGTTTGTTCTGAAGATTTAAAAAAGTAAAAATAAAAAGTTTGAATTAAAGGCCTTCCTGGACACAGCTTGGACCACTGTGACTCCCTTGTCAGTTCAGTGTAGAATACTTGTGCACCTAGTGCCAATGTAGACAGGGACTGACCACCTTGAGCCATTATAGATTAAGCCTCACTCGTCTTGATCTAGTGTAGCTGGAGATTGTCCCCTTGAGTCAGTGTGGAATTGAATCAGATTGAATGGATTGCTGTTGCCAGTAGAAATCCTTTTCCCTGAGGTGTGTGGAGAGAGTGGTGGCAGCTGTTGCAGAAGGCACATCTGGGAGGGCATTGGAGGCTCTAGAGTGTTGTATGATACATGCACAGCCCATGTGCAGGGAGGGGAGAGGTGAATCTATGGGCAAGGGCGGGGTCTCCTGCAGTGGTGTCTGGGTGCCAAAGCAAGTGCCCTGCAGTTTCTCACCAAAGGCTCCTCCTCATGGCTACCGGGGGTGAGCACATGGGATCCGGGGAGTAGTGATCTGAACGTGTCAGGGATTATTTTAGTCAGATTTTTCATGGCTGTGACTAAAAGATCTGATGAAAATAATTTTAAAGATGTGGGTCTCATGGTTTCAGAGGTCTTAGTCCGTAGAAGGCCCACTCTATTTCTCTGGTCTGAACATTATGGTGGAGGAGTGTGGTGTGGAAACAACTCCCAGCGTCACATCAGGAAGAGAGACCTCAGTACATACTCTTGATGTAATTTTTGAAAGTGTAGACTTTCTGTTCAAATGGAATCAATTGACCTTCATGTTGATATGGTGGCAGCTTTTCCTAAACTATAGCTGACATTTTGAAAGTAGACTCACTACCTTGTTAAAACTATGATTTCGTACGTAGGCTTAGCCTGTTATCCAGAAAGTGGGGTTTGCTAACATCAGCACAAGTCCAGTCTGAGGTGTGAATGCATGGGGAAATAGTGTGTGGTTTAAGGATTAGAATTTGTTACTCAGGTATCATACGTTAAATCTAGAGAAACCAAGAGCCCCACACATTATAAGAAAGTTAATGATTGTCTTTGTCTTAATCATGTATATTCATGAAGTCATCCTAAATCACCACCTGGGCTATGGTTCATTCCTCTTATGCCTATGCACTGAATCTGTAGTAAGTGCTAACATTACAGTCAAGGAGTGATCAGAATGAGGGAAAGATGTTCACTCAACTAACTCAAGAAAAGAGGTACCAAGTGGGTACTTTGTACTAAGCCCTGGGCTAGGTTAGATACCAAGGACAAGAGGAATCCATATGTTCACTTGCTTCAGGATCTTCAGAAAAGGCAGTGAAAATGATGTGGACGGACTGCCACAGGAGTTCAGAGAAAGCCCCAAGGGAGAGGGGTGTGTGAAGCTTTCAGAATAGGAAGAAGATCTGTAAAGTATGTGTACAGTCTGACTAAAGCACCTGGAAAATTTTGGTTTCCAGGTGCCTTGGGTAGAAATGACTCTTTGTTCCAAACTTTGTCCCTTACAAATGAACTAACCATTTACGAGTCAGCAAAGTAAGAAAGCTGAGCTTTGCAAACTTCATGTTAGTCTCTAGAATGCCCATTAAATAAAAGCATGAGGAGGGGCTTTGAAATTGAAGTTGAAAAGAGCCTGTGACTAAGGAGGGCTGGGAGGTATTGAGAAACACTACATGCTCAATCCAGAAGCTTCTTTGGTATCCCAGCCAAAGTCAATGGCATGTCCCCATGGGAAAGCCTAGCTTCAAGCAGTATCACCCTTGTGTTTGTGCTGCTGTAAAAAAATAGAGTGGGTCTGTACAGACACTAGAAGTTTATTACTCAACGTTCTAGAGGATAAGAAGTGCAAATCAAGGCACCAGCAGAGTTGTCTGGTGAGGACTCACTCTTGCCTACTTTTTTCTTCAGTTTCATAGTCCTAACATTAAAAAAGTTAAAAAACAGATGCAAATAAGTTTACCAAATGATTTAATTTGCCTGAGTGCATTCAAATATCATATTCATATTTAATCAATACAAAATTATTAATACAATAGTTATTTTTTATTTTGTTAAGTTTCTAAAATCTGCTGTGCTTTTTATACTAATAGCACATCTCAGGGCTAGCCACTTACCATGACTTCTGTAGTCACAAGTAGCCACATTACTTGTGACTACCATATTGATTAGTGGTGTTTTAACAGATCAAAATCTGTTCAGGTTTAAAATAAAATTAAGGATATTAGTTATTGTATAATCATAAATGCAAGTAAAGTTACAATATGATATACACATGTTCTTACACTAGAATTAACCTCACATTGCCCACAATGGAGTCTCACAATTCTATATTTCACCCCTATAAGTGATAGAAATGCTAGATTTTAAAGTTTACAGAATAAAGTGATTGAATAAGTATTATTTGCATGCTCGGGGTGGGGGGAGAGGATCCTGTATTGATGATTGTCTCCCTAGAACCTTTCTGATTCTCTCTCCATCTCATCTGCCTCTCCCCTCCCTGCACCAATTCTCTCCCCACTCCCCCAACCCAATATATCTAAGGTTGCCCTAGATTATGTGTTGCTATACTTTTGCTGGGTTAACACATGAGATTGAATATATTTCCTGCAAGCCTGTGTTTAGCTCCTACCTGCACATTCAATCCTTGACTCTCTGGGTTTGGCTAACTTCACTCAGCATGATTGCCATACATTTACCTTCAAAAGCCACA
>PVKS010045241.1:0-13903 GCA_004027875.1 Aplodontia rufa | reverse complement strand
TCGCCTTCTCAGTGGCCCCAAGAGGGTGAGAGTGGGGGTAAAGGGGAGATGAGATAATTGTCGGGCCGAACAAGTTTGCTCAGACAGTATTGTGTGGCTAGGACTCATTGAGCAAGCGGGAAAGAGAAAGAGAGACAGAAAAACCCCCTGGGAAGAAAGTGGGGGAGCGGGGACAGACCCAGTGCAACATTAAAAGTAAACATGAAGACTCAAAGCAAGAATCGCAGGGGTGGAGAAGGACTCGAGGAGGTGGTAACTGGCTGCAAGCTCTGCAGATCCAGGGCCAGTCCAGCCAGTGGTGTGGGGCCTGCAGATTTGGGATTAAGAAGTCCACTGTGTTACAGGAGCTCCCCCATGGGCTGTGGTTTGCCAGGGCCTGAACGGTTTATTTGGCAACTCCAGATAATCACCAAACAGATGTAGTCTTGTTCCTAGAAAGAAAGGCCAGGCTGTGGCTGGGAGGAGGGGGCAGGCCCAGCAACCTGGGTTAATGAAATTTGTCACAGTTGCTGTGTCCTGCTGGAAAACCGTCTAGGGAAGCCAGTTCCCTCCTGCCTTTCTCTTGGGCATCCGCCCTGCCTTCTTCTGCCACCTGTCTCACCTTCCTTCCCCAAGAAGTCTCAGGCAGAGCCCTTTCCTAGGCCTGGACCTATCTTTCTGAATGAAGAGAGAAGGTTCTGCCAGGCTGGGCTGTGATTCTGCTCTTGTGGAGATGGGGACTCAGAACACCTCACTGTGGGATTTGGGACGGAGTGAGGATCTCAGGAAGAACCTGGTATTTATGGAGTTGGTCTTTCCAACAGGCGTGCTATTGCTCCTTGAGGTCACAGGCAGGGATGTAGCTGGGAAGTGGCACTGCAGGCTGCGTCTTGTCTTCTGGACCCAGGGGCCTTTGGGAGTCTGCTCTCTAAAATGGAGAGGCCCCTGAGCAGGGTCAGCCCACTGTAGTCTGTGGGTAATTTCTGGCCTCCATCTGTTCTTGTAAATAAAATTTTATTGGAACACAGCCATGCTTGTTTGAATATTATCCTTGGGGCTGTTTTTGCGGTATAATGGCAGAGTTGAATTGTTAGGGAGAAGAGCATATGAAGGATGCACAGCATATGAAGCCTAAAACAGGGCCCTTTACAAAAAAAAAAAAAACCAAAAAACCAAAACCAAAATCAACAGCAGCAACAACAAAAACGTCGGCTGACTCCTAATCTAGAGAACAGAGAGTCCAGGCCCACAGTGCTTTGCTCACCACCTCTCTCCTTCAGTGCAATGGACTTCAAGGTCCTGAACCCTTCATGGACCTCCATAACTGCTTGCCCCCAACACCCTTCTGAAAGGGGAGGGGAAACTAATTTGCCTACTAGGTAGAACCTCTCTCCAAGCCTTGAAGCTTTATAGTGCTCTGTAAGACTGGGAACCTTGGAGGCTGGCAGGGAGTGGTGGCCTGGGAGAGGGTTGACTCCCTTATTCAGATTGGACTGCCTCTGGGGAGCATCAGGTGCCCCTTGATCCCCAGAGAACCATCAGCAGTTTGAAAAGCAGAGGGTATATGGAATGACTCTTTGACTCATCAGAAAAAGGCCTGGCACACATACAGATGTTCTCAAGTGTGGGGAGGGTGTGGAGGCTGTGCCACTGGTGCTTTCCAAAGATGTCCTCAACAATATCCACGATTTCTCCACCCCCTTCAACATGGACTGGTCTTATGACTGTTTGAGCAGTAGGATGCGGAGGAAGTGATGCTGTGGGACTTCTGGATGCCAAGATGCCTTGCAATTTCCATCTGGTCTGTTGGAGCACTCCCTCTTGGGACATTCCCTCTCAAATCCCAACAACCATGTTCTGAGAAGCCGAAGCCACAGGGAGAAGATATATGTAGGCGCTGTTGTTGCCCAGCCAGCTCAGCTCCCAGCCAGCAGTCAGCATCAACTGCCAGCCAAGGGAGCAAGCAGCCCTCTTGGATGTCAGCTTAGTGGGGCTTCAGATGGCGCTGATTCCCAGACACCATTGAGCACATGAAAATTCCCAGTTGATCTTAGATTCACAGGAGTGGTTGTTTTCAAACTTAAACCTTGGGCTTGTTGGTGTATTAGTCAGCTTTTTGTCACTGTGATAAAATACCTGAGAAAATCAACTTAAATGAGAAAAGGTTTATTTTGGCTTGTTGTTTCAGAAGTCTCTGTCTATGGTGGACAGGCTTCAATGCCTTGGGTTTGAGGTGACACTGAAACACATAGAGGAAGAATGTGAGAAAAGCTACTCACTTCATGGCAGCCAGGAAACAGAGAGAAAGAAAGAGAAAGCAGAATAAGCTGGACACAAAATACAGTCCTCTAGGGAACACTCCAAGGACCAATGCCTTTCAGTTAGTTCCACCGATTGCAGTTCCACCACCTCCCAATAGCATATAGCTATGAATCCATCATGCACTAATCCACTGATAAGGTCAGAGTCCTCATGATTTGAACCTTTCTGCACTGAGGACCCAGCCTTCAACAGCTGACCAGGACCATTTATTTCATAGTTAGTGATGGCTAGAATGAGGGCAATGGCAGCTTGGGTGGTGAGGGACAGTGGATGACTGTTAGTTCCCAGTGTGGTTCAATTACTTTGAACTGGAAAGTGTCATCTAATTGTAGGAGTTTGTGGCTCTTCCACTCTGTGCTTTTGTATCTCCTTTTCAGAGGAGAATCACCACCCACTCCCTAACTACAAAATATAAATCAAGAAAGGATTTTTTTTGAGCCTCCAACATACCATGTGCTAAGCTGAAAGAATCCTTGTAACTATCCATGAAGTAGATATTATTGACCATGTCAAAGATAAGGAAATAGAGGCTCGAATGAGTTAGGCAAGCAGGTCAGCATTATCCATCAAACAAATATTAAAGTCAGGATTAGATCTCTGGTGCATGCTCTGAGTTACTTGAAACTGACAGCTCTCATGCTACCGAGAAAATAATGCCACAAAATGAAAGTACTAAGTAGTCCTTACTAAATAATAGCATTTATAATGTTTTAGGCATTATTTTTAACTTAAATGTGCTTAAAATGTTAAGATATGTATATGCTCAAAACAACCCTGTAAGGTAGGTATTATCAGTATCTCCATTCTATGCTTGAAGAAATTGAGGTACACAGAGGTTAAGTAACTTGCACAAGTTCATACAACTGCTACGTAGTTGAATTAGTCAGGATAGGGTAACCTATGCTGCAATAACAAACATCCCTCCCAAATCTCAGTGATTTAATACAACAAAGATTTATTTCATACTCATTCTCCATATGAGGCAGCGGGCAGGAGGCTCTCTTCTCCATTCCACCATATTGGGGCCTCACCATTTAGAGGATTAGGAAAGCAGAACTTGGGGAGTTCTGTAGGTCTTGTTTAATTGCTTCAGCCTGGAAGTAACATATGTCACCCCACTCAGAATTAGTCACACATGACCCGGCCCAAGTTAGGCCTCTGTGTGCCTAGGAAGGAAAGAACAAGATATGAGTGGACATTAGTAATCTCTATCATTAATTTGGGCCAAGCCTGGAGCCAAGGTAGTGTGGCTTCAGAATGCACGTTCTTCATCACTCTGCAAAGCCTCCACAAGTCATCCTCTCTTTCATCCGGTGCCTAAGAACAACTAGCCCAACCCCTCTTCCTTTAGAAGAACCTGAGCAGGGCACCGCTCTGTGCTTAAGGCTACTCACCCTGAAGTAGGCAGCAGAGCTCCGCTAGGGTCACTGTCTCTTGCTCCTCTGGAGTAGTGGCAATGTAAGGTGTCAACATACTGATTGGGTGACCACAGACCGGCCACTGAACCTCTCTGAGCCTCTTTTCATTTTATTTCACAGAATAAAATGACACCTGTGGACGTGTCTGCACGGACTGTTGTTTTTGTTGCTCTCTTCTTGTCACTTCCCTTCACTTCCTCTTACTATGGTGGTGCTGATCAACTTGTAGCAGGGAGAAGATTCTGGAGGGCCAGTTTCCATGTCTTCTTCAGGCTTCTGAGGACCACCGTGCTCTGACAGCTTTCTTGTCATTCTTCACACTTCTGCTGGAAGTTGTGTGCATACAGTCATCTCGGGTCTGCCTCACTATACACTGGGAACAGTTCCACCCATGCAGTTCCTCAGCTCCTCCCTCCTCTGCAAACATCTTCCCGGGTTTCTTTACAGGGAGGGACCTGTGCTTTCCTGACCTCACCCTCAGGAACTCTCAACCTCTTGCTCCACTCTTGCACAATGCAAACACAGGCCCCTCCCCTCATGCATATGGTAATAAAATCTCACAGTTATCTCTGGTTGAATCTTGTGTGCCAAGCAGGTCTTCTCCTTTATTGTACTCTTTGCAGTAATCCTCTGAAATTGGCACTAATGTTGCTACCTCCTTATTACAGATGATGAAACCGAGGCTCCAAGTTGGATGTGAGTCCAGGTAGCCTGGCCCCAAAGTCCTTTCTCATAACCAGGTTGTAACTTCCAGGGCTCATATTCTGATTCTTCCATTCTTCCTTTTTTCTTTTGAGTCTTCCCCATCTGGTCACTTTGAAGTCATCCAACCTGATTTGGCAGCTTCTAGAGGGCAGAGTCATACGAAAGCCTGATATAGCATCTGGGAAGAAGAGAAAGCTGCAGTTTAGCTGTTTCCCTGCTGAGCTCAGCGTCTGACCAGCTCAGAGTGGAACATGGTTTTTATCTAATTTGAATTCCTTCAAAGGTCTTGATTTTCCATGAATACAGCATGTACAATCAAAGTTCTAACAAATAAATAAAATTATTCAACTTTATCAACAACAACAACAAAAGAGTTTCTGAAGACAAAGATGAGCATGGTTGTCAGATCAAGTAATTGACCTGGCACTTAAGGCTTGTTAAGAAAATCACCACCACTGGGCACAGTGGTGCACACCGGTGCACACCAGTATTCCCAGCAGTTTGGGAGGCAGAGGCAGGAGGATCTTGAGCTCAAGGCTAGCCTCAGCAACTTTGTGTGATCCTCGGTAATTTAGTGAGACACTGTCTCAAAGTGAGAAATAAAAAGGACTGGGGTTATAGATCAGTGGTAAAGTGCACCTGGGTTCAATCCTCAGTACCAAAAAAAAAAAAAAAATCATCACCAAACCTACAGCCCTGACCTTAGCCCACCTTCCATTCTTAATCTTTTCCATAGTGATGCTCAGAGTTTCTAACCAAGCACTTAAGGCAGATGGACCAGAGGTCCTCATCCCTGCTCTTGTGTTTCAGGACTCACCAAGGAGGAGGGTGTGCAGGTCTATGGCCAACACCAGGGGAATATATAGAGATAATGGAGGCTAGAGGATGCTCCCTCTACTCAAGGCATACTCTCATCCTTCAGTGCCTCTTCCCTTCTTCCTAAAATGATAACAGCTCAGACTAAAACAAAAATTCCAGTAATAAAAAAGCATGCAACTTGTGCATACAAGATAATTTCATGTGCTATCCAAGAAATTAAATTATGATACAAGGGTATGATATTACATAACATTGTATGATGTTATTTCCTTTTCTTTCTTTCTAAAGAGAGAGGGACAGAGAGAGAGAGAGAGAGAGAGAGAATCAATTTTATTTAGTTTTTCCTGTAGCTTTCATTGCTCTGACACCTCATTGTGTATGTGGTGTTGGGGTTCAGCCCCACATTCTCGTGCATGCCAAGCAAGCAGCATAACCGCTGAGCTACCGCTCCAGCCCCTGATGATATTTCCTTTTAAAAATTCTTCCTATTAGGATTCTATCATATAAAAAGATGATTGGTCTGGGGGTATAGCTTGGTGGTAAAGTGATTGCTTAGCATGTGAGGGGCCCTAGATTCAATCCCTGGTATTGTTAGAAGAAGGAGGAGGAGGAGGAGGAGGAGGAAGTAGAAAGAAAGATACCAATCTTCATTTGTTGTTAGAATAAAAGCACAATGAGAAATTACAGATCAACAAGAACGAGTATATTGAGAAAAATTTGAAAACTACTGATTGGTGGCAAGGATAGGGAGAGGTGGAACCATCATACCCTGCTGACAGATGTATAAATATAATACATTCACTTGGCAAAACTTGTTGGCTACAGCTACTAAAGTTGAATATACATCTCCTCTATGACCCAGAAATTCCGCATCTAGGAGTACAGTCAACAGAAGTGTATGCCTATACTCAACAAATGACATTTTCTGGGAAGTTTATAGTAGCTGTGTTCATAATAGTAAAAATCTGTAAACTATCCACATGTCCATTGACAATACAATGAATAAGTAAGTGGAATGAAGGTAAATTGATACCACAAAATGCTCCCCACTAGTGGGAAGGAATGATCTACAATTACGTACAAGAATATGGATAAATCTCACATTCATAACACAGAATAAAAAATGCTTGTATTGTATATTTTCATTTATATAAAATGCAAAGCACGCAACTTTCACGTATGTTATCAGAAGCACAGGTGAATTTTACCCTTGCGGGGAGAGTGGAGGTAATGACTGGAGGGTACATGGAGGGGACTTCTGCATGCTATTAATATCCTCTTTCTTGATCTAGTTGCTTATTAAATGGTATGATCAATTTGTGAATATTTATCAAGGTTTTGATTTGCATATTTTTTTGCATGTGCATTATATTCCAACAAAATGTTTTAAAAGTATTCCAATGTTTCTGGCGATTTAGCAGAGAAAATCTCAGCTTGGGTCTGGCTGTCCTTTAGCATTTCTTTCAGTCTGGCTCGTCTTTTTTGAACAGAGGGAGGTGTATAAGGCTCAGAGGCTTCAGCAAGCAACAGCATCCAGCTTGAATCAAATATCACGGTTTTGTTTTTATTGTGTTTATTTTTATGGTTACCATCTGTATATGACCATCCATACTGGGATTCCATTTATGGTAGTGATATAAAGTTTCCTTTTAAAATGGCCTCAAGTTAAAAAGAAAAAAAAAGTGAATTGACTCACATTAAAAATTATGTAAATAATATTGCAGGTGGTACTTAGTTACGTAAAGCATTCCTCCGGTGGAGTTTTGTGCAACATTGTTCAAATGGAAAAAGCAGGGATTAGGGAGAAGGGAGAGGGAGAAAACCAGTCTCAGCCTGTCCTATCTCTCAGCCAGTCCACACTGCCCAGCACAGACAGGCTCTCAAGCCTAAGGATATATCCTTTATAAAAGATTCAGAAGAAATTAAAGGAACAATGGACAAAGCAAGAGATAGCAGAGATCTTGGGTTCACTCTACAAGCGCTTATTGAACATCCATGTGGCATGAACTGTTGGAGACCCTGGGCTTACAGGAATGAGCAAAGCAACCAAGTCCCAGGCCAGCCAGTAACCAGGTCTGGGGCTGCAGCCAAATCTCTCCACTTGTCTAGGCCTTGGTAGATTGAAATGTCAATCAATCCAAATATAGAAACTGTAAGAATAAAAAGGACTCCATTTAGGCCTTAGGAATTGCAATGCTGGACAGAGAACTCTGAATCAGTTTTTGGAGGAAGGCAGGGGGTGGGTACTTATATGGATTACTGACTGATGAGAAAGAACAGGGGCTATGTGATCAACCTGTGACCATGACCAACCCATGACCATGACTTTGACCAAGAGAAGATAAAGAAAAGGACATATGTATTCAGTAAAAGATGTCCATATCACGAGTCTTCTTGAAACCCGTCTTGAGCCTCTCTGCACGCAATATTATTGTCCTGTTCTTCACGATGCCCGTGGCAAGATGGAAAGGAGACCAAAGTTCACATTTATGGGAAGCAGCCTGAGATGTGCATAAGTCCCACCTCTGTAAAGTGCTCCTCACCCCATCTTAGACAGCTCTTTCAATGTTGCTTTTATTGTGATTTTCTTTTTAATTCATAGACGATGTGCTGAGGTTCAGGCCTCAGAGGTAGGAGGACTTTCTGGATTGGGACTCTGAGGCTCACAGGAGTAAGAAAAAGATTTAAAGAGAAAAGGTCCTTGTCCTCTAGGTGTGCCTGTGTGTATTAGCGGTGGGGGAGGGTAAAATTGGCTATGAACTTGGGAACTAACAGAAAAGAATCAGGGTGTGGTCTTCAGGCATTAGAGAAAGCCCTTTTGAGTAATTTACTTATTTGTTAAGTCAGCATTTCTTTGCCTGCTCATTTGTAGAGTTCTTCCCTAAAAGACCAAGAACTTTAAAGGAAGGCAAAAGGAGAATGAGAAGCTAAAAGAATGAATGAATGTCTCTCTTAGCCTCCCAATAGATTTCTCTCCACCTTTCATCCCAGCTACTGGGCATTGCAATGGAGATAGAGACAATTTCAAAGCCAGCTCTCAACAATGAAATGAAATTTTGTCTCAAAACAAAAAATAAATAGGCCTGGGGATACAGCTCAGTGGTATAGCACCACTGAGGGACAGTCCCTGCCAAAGGTATCTTTAGAGTCAAAGGCATCTATTCATTCAGCAAACACTTATGGTCTACTAGGTGCCACTAGGTCTTGCGCAGGCTTGCCCAGGCTGTCCTTGGACTTGTGATCCTCCTGCCTCAGTCTCCCGAGTAGTTGGGACTATGGGATTGTGCCACCATGCCCAGTTAGGCACTATATTTTAGAACCCTGTGTTGGCTAGTTTGGTAGCTACTAGTCACATCTGATTACTGAGCATTTGAAGTTTGGCTATTTGAACTGAAATGCTGACCTGTGCTGTAAGTACAGGATATACATCAGAGCATGAGGATTCCATATGAAAAAAAATGTGAAATCTCTTGGGGCTGGAGTGGTGGATCAGCGGTTATGGTGCTTGCCTGTCATGTGTGAGTATGCAAGTTCAAACCCCAGCACCATGTACACAACTAAATCTCAGAGCAAAGAAAGATGTGAAAAATAAATAAAATTGATTCTCTCTCTATCCCTCTCTCTTCCTCTTTTTTTTTTAAGAGAAAGATAGTGAGTGATAGAGACAGCGAGAAACAGTTTTTATTGAGTTTTTTTTAACATGGTTTTCATTGCTCTGATCCTTAGTTGTGACTCTTGGTTGTGTACGTGGGTGCTGGGGTTTGAACCTGTGTACTTGCCCCTGCTGGGCAAGCGCTGTAACCACGGAGCCACCACTCCAGCCCCTGTCCTTCTCTCTTTAAAAAAATAAAATAAAATAAATGTGAAATCTCTCAATGATTTTTAGTGTTTACTCATTAAAATGATAATATTTGGGACACACTGAGCCAAAGTATTTTGCTTAAATGGATGTAGCCTATAACCCCAGCTGAGGCAGGAGGATCATGGTTTTGAGGTTAGCCTGGCCAACTTAGTGAGACCCTGCCTCAAAATAAAATTAAAAAAAGCGGGGGGAGGTGGTTTTGGGGTTGTAGCTCAGTGGCTGAACACTTGCCTAACATACATGAGGCCCTGGGTTCAATTTCCAGTACTGAAAAAAAAGGTCACCTATTTCTTTTTACTGTATTTTATTATTATTATTATTATTATTATTATTTATTTTGGTACTGAGGATTGAACCCAGTGGCACTTAACCACTGAACCACATCCCCAGTACTTTTTTTTAATACTTTTTATTTTGAGACAGGGTCTCACTAAGTTGCTTAGGGCCTGGCTAAGTTGCTGAGGCTGACTCTGAACTTGCAATCCTTCTGCCTCAGCCTCCTGAGTCACTGGGATTACAGGTGTATGCCATCACACCTGGCTTCTTTTTACTATATTTTAAATGTGGTTACTGGAAAATCTTAAATTGTACACGTGTCTCACACTTGGCATCTGCATTAGATTTCTATTTCTTTCACTTAGGAGGAACTTAGCAGACAGGACCAATAGAAACATGCTACCAGGCAGGTAAAAGACACCAGGACACATGGAGGTGAGGGGACCAGTTTCCTCCCTGAGCTCATGTCTTTTTCCTTCTGTAAAATCTGTACTCTACAGAGCTCTACAGGCCCAAAGAAGTCCAGCTTTGTCTATTTCATGCCTCTACTCAAACATGGACGCTGCATCCCTGTTGCCTAACAAATTAAGCCAAACCTCCACATGAGACAACTGGATTTCCTGCCAATTCCTCATGGTTCCTCCAGGCACTGGCACTCTGGGGGAAGTGGATTGACTTTCTGATTTCTAATCTCACTTTCCCATTTCCACTTCCTTGCTTTGGCTGGTCCCTGTGCACAGGGTGCCTTCCATACCTGCTTCATTTCCACTGATAGATTTCCAAGTGGTTGTTCAGCCTCACCTGGAAAACTCTGCCCTCTCATCCCTGCATCACCTCTTCACTCCAACAGTTCTTTCTCAAAGTCCTTGCCAACCAGATATTTATCTGTTTTACCAAACTCTTCCTCTCTTGGTTCCTTAAGATCAGGAACTTGCCTTCCTATAGACATCTAACTCACCTTCAGGGCCTGGTGTCACATGATTAGCTGCTGACCTGAATCAAACAGACTCTAGCCTTAACGTTAGAAACGGTCACATTCCAGAAAAATGGGTGAATAATTAAGGCTAAGTCCAACCTGGATTGCTGTGGACTGGAGGGCAGCTTGGCTAGATGACTCAGTAAATCAAACGGAACAATGGAAGATATACCTGTCCATCTGCGTTACTGGAAAGAGCTTTAATTGGCCCTACTTCTGGGCTTTCTCTCACACCTAGGGGTCTGATCTGACCTTTCCAAGACCCCAGCAGCAGGGCGTCCTGGGATAACTCCAACAGTAATGCCTCCGGATTTGTAAAAGGTGGCCCGAGTCTCTAGGGGATTTTTAAGGGGCGTGGGGGGGTTGGGGGAGGGGGAGAGGAAGGGAGCAGGTTTCTCAGTGTCCAGAAATTACTTTTTGGGTTCTTACTGTGGTAGCCATGAGTTCCTGGTTGAGATACTGCCAAGGGTCCCTAAGAGCGGCTGTTTGGGGCCATCACGGTCTAGGACTCCAAGGTCAAGGTTCTGAGCGACGTGTCAGGAGTGGGATACACCTCGAGGATGCAGTTGATGCCAGCACTGAAATCTACTTGACGGTCAAGACTGTGCCACTGTGTTTCCCTAACGGTTAGCTCACTGCGGGCCACAAGGGATGCGCGCAAACTTAAGTCCTTATAAACGGAACTAAAAGGCGACAAAAGCATCGGCTCTTCCCCATTCCTGTGCTTATCCTACCCAAGCTTGCAAGTTATTCTTATTCTCCGCAGCCAGCGAGCCTCCGCGAGAAGAACTGGGAGGGACCGGGTCAAGGAGGAGTGGGACCGGGGGAGCCGGGAACCCAGGCGGGGTGGGCGAGTGGGCGTGTGCGCACGCACGTGCCCGCGCGCAGGAGTGCTGGGGGAAGGGGTGGTCTCCGAAAGGGGGAGGGGAGAAGGCAGGGGGCGGGGAGAAGCAGGCTTTTTAGGACCCGGCTGCCGCGGCGAAGGAGAAAGAAGCGGAGGAGGCGGCTCCCGCGCTCGCTGGGCCGTGCCACCTGCCCGCTTGCTCCCTGCTGTCGCGCTCCCCACCACCAACATGCTGCTGAGACTGTGCGGCCCGGCGCTGCCGCTGCTCCTGCCGTCGCTGCTGCTGCTGTTGCTGGGCGCGGGTGGCGGTGGTCGCGGGGCGCGCGCTGAGGTGCTGTTCCGCTGCCCTCCCTGCACGCCGGAGCGCTTGGCCGCCTGCGGACCCCCGCCGGACGCGGTGTCCCTGGCGGCCGGAGGCGCCCGCACGACCTGCGCTGAGCTCGTCCGGGAGCCGGGCTGTGGCTGCTGTTCGGTGTGCGCCCGGCTGGAGGGCGAGGCGTGCGGCGTGTACACCCCGCGCTGCGGCCAGGGGCTACGCTGCTATCCCAACCCCGGCTCTGAGCTGCCCCTGCAGTCGCTGGTCATGGGCGTGGGCACTTGCGAAAAGCGCCGGGACGCCGACTACGGCGTCAGTCCGGAGCAGGTTGCAGGTAAAGTGGACTGAGACAACTAGTTGGGAGAAACTTGAGGGCAGCGGGGCAGTCTGCTGGCGGCGGTTAAGTGGGGGAGTGTGCGGCAGGACCTCAGAGACTGTTGCGGAGGAAGAACGGAGTCCTTGGCCAGATCTGGGGCGATCGTTGAGGGCGGGAACCCGAAAGTCAGGCCCGGAGAGGGGGACTAGAGTTGGAGCTGGCGGAAGAGCTCTGGCTACTAATTTAGCGTAGATAAATGGGGAGAGGAAAGACATTCTAGTTACCAGTCTTTCCTGGGTGGACAGTACCTGCACTTTTATTCTGGAGGGGAGATTTACTGGGGACCAGGTGTCAGTTGACCCGTGGGAGTAGGAACTTGAAGCTTATTTGGGGCACAGCTAGAGTAGGTGATCGCCAATCAAAGGGTCGCTGTGGGAACCCTTGCTGGGAGGCCCAAGCGACCGGATGCCTTCGGAGACCTCGGGTGAGGAGGAGAGGAGGCGCCGGCACGCTGAGGGATCCTTCCTTCTACTGGGGTTGTGAGGTGAGAAGAAAGGATTTGGCGCTTTGTAGCGTTGAGTTGCTTAGAGCAATTAAAGAGAACATTGCTCTCTTACAGAGTGAAGGGGGCTCTTGCAGCAATGCAGAATGGAAAAATAAAACGGGAGGGAGTATATTTAGGATGCGTGGAGGAGACCCCAGTAAGTTGAATCCCTGTAACCTAAGCCGGATCGCGCGCTGCTTTCCCAGGACTAGGGCAGCTAGGCTGTGCGTTTTAGCATCTGGGCAGCGGATGGGAGGGCTGGAGGAGGCTGGGGGGTGAGGGGAGGACGACGGTTACGCCCCCCGCCCCCAAATCGAGAGAACTCTTCCTATCCGGTAGGATGAGGAACCTGGAGCTCTTTGTTAAGGGGTCCTTCTCCCTTCCAAAAAGTTACTTGAGGAACACAACCAAGCTCTCAGTTCTTTTTTAATTTACAAAAGCCTCCTGCTCTGTGGTCTGGAGGAAGCTGTAATTATTTCTTCCTCTTGGAGCCGGTGGTGAAATGTGTCCACTGTCCACTGCTGTTTAAAAAGCAAGCGAGACTGACCAAGTTTTTCAAACTTAAAAAATGGGGAGGGGGGGAAGGGCAAATATTCCTTCTTGCTTCTCAGTCTTTGTAAGCCCCCTTCCCTCTGTGCACACCTTCCTTCCTTTGGCCTGCTATATATATATTTTTTTTATCCTCCCCTTGTTCTCCTTGAGAGTGGAATTAGGGGTCAGAATTGAACTCTTTTTTTTCTCTTTCCCTGGCACATTTTGACCTTGAGTACTGAGTAAGGTCCCTCTAAGTGGAACCCCTCTATTCCTTTCTTTCTCCCAGACTTCCTTCCTGCTTCTCTTAGAAAGTAATAATAAAAGGAGAAAGGGAGCCAAGTCTTCTCCCTGTGGGGCACCGTCCCGGTCCTGAGATGCCGCCTCCCCCGTCACCCTGGCACAGCAGAGTCCAGCCTGGGCATTTTCTGCAGTTTCTGAGCTGAGCTTCAAACTAAACATCTTCCTCAGCAGGGTGAACTTTTCCAAAGGCCCTGTAGAACCTTTTGGATTTTGACTGTTTTAGTAAAGTGTGTGGTGTGTTTTCCTCCTCCCTGTTTTAATATTTTTTCCACTCTTCGTTTGGCTGAGCTTGAAATCCTGCTCACCTGCTTCCTATACCCCTGAAGCAGGTGGGGTCTTCAGCAGGCAACAGATGTGGGAGTGAGGTACCCCCCCTCCGCTTCTAGTAGCCTCAAGGTGGTGAGGGTTGTCAGGGGAGCCTAGGGACAATGGAGTAAGTTCTTGGGAAGAATGTCACTCTGGATTTTCTGCCTGGTTATGGAACTCCTTCCGCCAGCTTGTCCCAGCTGTCTTCTCAGCCTTTGCCCGGTGCTGATGCCTTCCACATTTTTCTCTTGTGCTCCAGTCTGGGAAGGTGGGGGTAGAGGAATAAGGGGTAGAGGCGGGGACGGAAGCTGAGTAGGTGATGGACAGCTGGAGTGGCTGAGCCAGGAGAAGGGTTGGGGAGGGGCCCCTTAAGAGAAACCTGGGTT
>PVKS010045240.1:0-13904 GCA_004027875.1 Aplodontia rufa | reverse complement strand
TATTTTTAAAAATTACTTTAAAAAGCTACATGATCTTTTTCATTTTTCAAATTAATAGTTTACATTGGCATTAAAATGTCTCATAATAAAATGCCCAGGGATCACATTCAAAATCTGACATGAGAAGCATATTACATTAATTTGACATAATTAGTTTTTATTCATCTATTTAAAAATCACTATACACTATTGTATTTTTAATCAAAGACAAAGTACAAAATTAATGCATTGAGAATTTAATTGGAGAACTTTTAAAAATGTAGAAAGTAAATCATGCCTTCTTGTTAGATTTATGTATCAGTCAATGAACGATAAAGTTAATATTTTATGACCTGTTCCATATATATATATGTATATATATACATATATATATATCATTTTTAAAGAGAGAGGGACAGTGAGAGAAATAGAGAGAAAAAATCAATTTTATTTAGTTTTACACATGGCTTTTGTTGCTCCAACACTTCGTTGTGTACATGGTGCTGGGGTTTGAACTTGTGTCCTTGCATATGCCAGGCAAATGCCATAACTGTGAGTCACCGCTCCAGCCTCTTTTCATGTATTTTTATTATGCATTTTTCTTTTCTCCTCTAGTTTAAATACATGTTAGAGTGTGTAAAACACTTCTTGTATGTCTCACAATTTGTAAGAATGCATATGGTTTAAATTTTATCCTCATTTTAAAAAGATGATTGTTGATTTAGTACTTTCCATCATTAATTAATTGAATACTTTGAGAAAGAAAGTAATAATCTCATTGATCTTTGGAGCTTTATTCTATTCTAGAATTCCTCAGACCTATAACAATAAGTCATCAGGGAGACAACTCTAAGTAATATTTTAATTGTCTGAATCTTGAAAAACTTGTGAAAAATTCTTTTTGTTTTTCACATAGTGAAAGATATATATGTATATGTATGTGTATATATACATATACATATATTCTAAACTATTCTAAAAAATGTTTAGACAGAGGAGAAGAATGATAGAGAAGATCAAAGTATTTCAATTTTTAAGCAATGGCAACTTATAAATGAAATTGTATGGTATTTCAAATCTTTCTAATTTCAAATGACTCTCTTTCTCTATCTTTCTCTCCTCTCCTTCTTTCTTCTCTAGCATTTATCCAGTTCAGATAGGTCTTTATGAAGGGATGGATAGATAAAGGAGTGAGCAAACTTCCCCATGGGGTTCTGAGTGTTTAAATCCTATGAGGCCACTATTAACGAAAAAAATGACTGTATTGTTATATAGTATATTATAGATAAGTCCAGACCACTTTTCTAATGTTTTCATCAGTACTCATGGCACAAATGACAATGGATTCTTTAAAAAATTCATTCTTTTCTTTATTCACTCATTTATTATTTAGGCAAGTATTTAATGGAATTTTCAATAAATTTTTGTGTAAATATTCCCACAACAATCAATTTCAAGTGTTGTGATACACACTGGGTATTCAGCATGAACAGAGATAGATACAGACCTACTCCTAAATAATCTCCATAATCCTCCTTTGTAATCTATAGGATTGGTTTCAGGGCGCCCTTTCTATGCTAACATCTGTGGATGCTCAGGTTCCTTACATAAAGTGATATAATATTTGCATATAACTCATGCACATTCTACTGTGTATTTTACAACATCTCTAGGTTAAATTATAATTCCCAAGACAATGTAAATGCTATGTAAATAGCTGTTATATTGAATTGTTTAAGGAATAATGACAAGGATAAAAGTCTGCACATGTTCAGTACAAAGGCAAATTTTTTCAAATATATTGGATTCAGAGTTGGTTAAATATGCTGATGCAGAACTCATGGAAGGCCAATTGTATGATTGAGTATAGATATACATATATTAAGGAAAAATTATTACAGCAAAAAGCAATTTTTGTTTTATCAAAGATAAGTATGGATTGCATGAATGAAAGGAAAGCAGGATCAAAACTGGAATGGAGAATTTGGGCAATGTTTACATAAATAATTGTATCCCAAATAATCTCATTACCTTCAAATGACTATGCAAAACTTATGTACTAATGATTTTTAGAATTAATTTTATTCTTTCAGCAGTTTTGGTTACTTAAGATATAGATGAAATATAAATTTCTATTCATTGGCATATATGATTATTATAAATTTATGATATAATTTGCAAATAATAAATTCATATTATTATTTGCTGTAAATTTCCTATAACTAATTGATTTTTTCAGATTACTTTTATTGATTTTTGCTGGACTCTTACATCTATACCTAAAACATGGTCAAAAATGACAAATCCATATAGTTTTAGCATAAATTTTGTTTGATGTAATTCTACCATATACATAACACTTAGAAATAAACTTCTGGGTATAGGTGGTAGTAAAGTGCAATAAAATTATTAGAAAGTGATGATTCTCAATTTTTGTTTATCTATCTTAAGAAATGCTCACAAAATTCCTAAATTTTACCAACCAAGTGGCTCCAGCATGTCATTAATGGCTATCCAGCAAAAATAACAACACATCAAACTATTCTAAAAAATGATTCATTGCAAATCTCAGTTCTTGTGGCAAGATTTTATAGCAGATGTTTTTCCTGGAATTGATTTATTTAGGAAATAGGGAATATTTTCCAGGAAGGGCAAAGTAATATTCAGAATGTGGTTTACAGGTCCAGGAGTTTGGTACCAGGTTCATTTTCTAACCTTCAGATTCTAGAGATACTTTGTTTTCTTGATTGGAAAAGCACTTTCACTTTGCTCATTTCTTCTTGAACTTTGTCATTCTGATAGAACAGATGCTTGATGCATTCAAAATAATTTAGAGATAGCACTTCAAAAGTTACTTCTTTCATTTGCAGGCAACATTTTCCAAGTACAACATTGACCAACTACAACATTTTCTGTCCCCTTTACTCAAACCCAGGCTAAACTAATGATTTACTCTTCTTTTTCTGCTTTGTGTCCTGTGTGCATAGGTGCATAGTATAATAAGTACCTTTACTCTTTTCTTTCTTTTTTTTTTTCTGGTACCAGGGATTGAACCCAGAGGCATGTATCCACTGAGCCACATCCTCAAACCTTTTTATTTATTTGTTTTTTAAATTTTGAGACAGGGTCTTGCTAAGTTGCTCAGGACAATCCTTTTGCACCCCAAGCTGCTAATTGTTTTTTTTTTTTTTTTGAGATGTTCCTTGCCTGCTTTATTTTGTTGATGGCAAAATCAACTTGGAAGAATTTGGAACACTTTGCATTTGACACTCTATTTAGCACTCAATGAAAATTCATTAAGTAAATGTATGAATGAATGGTAAAAGAATTGTCTTCCTCATCTGGTAGTTATCTTTGTAATGGATGGTATATGGGGCTTATATTTTCATGTGCATTTAAACTATTGGTTCAAGTTGCTTAGATGTCCCTCATTTGTATTATTTGATGGTAAGTTGATCAATTTATAAAACCATTTTACATAGACTAGTTTTTTTTTATTAGAAGTATATAGAAATACAGTTGAGGGGAAAACATTATCAAAACATTAGCAATCAATGGATATAAATTTTATTTTCAGTGAAAGCATCCAGACTTCTGGATCATTCTCAATTAAATCTTGCAAATATTTTTTTAAACTGTTGGTATCTTTATAATCAAGGAAAAATTCTATTCACATGCTTAGTAATCACTCTTTTCTTTCATTTATTAAAAATCATGTTGAGCACCCATTATGTAGGAAAGAGGCCGGACCTGAGAGTCACGGATATGAATAATGTATGGTAAATGCCATAGAACCATTCACTGATCAGGGAGATAGGATGGTACAAAAATAAATCATACAAGTACTACTTAGGGGGAAGTCCTAGGAACAGACTTAGAAGCAATAGATTTTGCTTTATCATTCAGGCCATCCCAAATTTATAAGGAAATAATAAAGTGATAAGATGCTAAAATATTTTACATTTGCTATCTGAAAGCAAAAAGTTTTTTTCATTTGTTTTTATCCTATGTGCAAAATTATTTTAACTCACTTGAGACTACATTTTATACTGTATTTTAAATATTTTTATTCCTATTGTACATTTATCTTTCAAAATGTCTGCACCTCTGGTAATAGTTCAATCATGGTCACATTCCTGAGTAAATATTAGTTTAAACTCTTTCTTAGGTGCTGGTAGGCTACTGCTAACTGAAATGAAGGAAGGGAGAGAGGAAGGGACTGAGGGAAGAGGGAAGAGATCCTGTATGATGGTTTTCATTTTCTGTAATTCGAGGAATAGTTTATTGAATCAGATTTATTTAAATATTTAAGCATGGACCCAGCTAATATCAATCATATTATAATATAATACAGGCTATAATATAATATAATATGATATATAATATATATAATATAATACAAACTAGAAACTGAAATTGGCTTATAAATTGTATGTTCTGTTCTGCAGGAATAGGATTACATATTAAGTAGGCATTTAAGTTTTGGGCAAATTTTAAATATATCAATATTATTTTCATTAATTTAACATATTCTTTCCCCAGAAAACTCAGTCCTATCTTATATGGAATCTTAACACATGCTATATTATCTACCATTTATGTATCTGTCCATCATCTGTCTATGCTCATCAATCATCTATTATCTCTTTACCTAACATTCATCTATCCATCTATCTGCCATTCCATCAATCCAACAATCTATTATCTGCCATTTTCTCTCTCTTTCTTAGTCTCTCCATCTCTCTTCTCTTTTGTTTCTTCAGGTTGTAGATTTCTCTGTTTCTAAAACGTTATTTGCTTGTTTGCCTTGTGTATAGTGGCAAATGAATGCCTTCGGTTGTTTGAATAGAATATGTAGTGACTGAGGAAGCCACCAATGCTATGCTGAGATTTAGAGTCTACCTTAACTAATCCCCTTTCACAAATTAGATCCATAGACAAGGGAATTGCATCAGAAAAGGTAAAATTTAATGAGCCTTTAGTATGTTCCAAGAATTCTGCTAGGTATTATCTTACTTTATCAACAACACAAGGTCATTACTGTTACTATTTGTTGGAAATAGGCACAAAGAAGTTAAGTTACCCGGCTAAGGTCACAAGATAAATGGAGAAGCCAGGATTCAAACTCAGTCTGATTCTAGAGGTACTGCATTTTATTTAATTCAGAGGGTGCTTAGTCTCCTAGGTATGCAAAATCTCGTTATTGGATTAAAATATTTATTTCAGTTTAACACAGTGTTTTATGTATTAACCATATGAAAAGTAAATTTCCTCAGTTTAACTCACATGTGTAATTTGCCTGACATATGCAGGTAAATTAATTTATTTTTAGTTCAAACTTTCGAGGAAAACAACATTTGGAATATTTCATTTATGAAATAGCTTTAAATTAGGTACAACTTGATAAACTTTAGCATAGTTTAGACTGCTGCATAGATCTGTTGGTTAAGAAAAGTAGTATCACTAAACTCATTGTAAAGCTATATTGTCCCTCAAGTTAGAACAATTAAGGTTAAACAAAAATACAAAACTAGATGAATTTGAAAAGAGTTAATTGGTTTTCATTTATGATTTTTAATCATAATTGCTGAAGTTACAAATTCTAAATTCAAGAATGCCAAGGATTCTGGATAATCTTCATTATAAGACTAAAATCATTAAACACAATAATTATATGACATGAGAAAATATGAGTACATTATCTTTTCTACTAGTTAATCAAAAAATGAATACAATTCCTTTATGGATTATTTGTTTAAACTTACTGAGGAATAATTCTTGATTATTTAAAAATATGTGAGCTTTTGCTATCTACCATTCAACAAACATGTTTTATTCTGAGTAAATTAAGTTATTATCAATTCTTTTTTCTTAAAGAGGGAAGGGTAGTGAAAAAGAAAGAGAGAGAGAGAGGGAGAGAATCAATTTTATTTTAGTTTTTCATGTGGCTTTCATTGCTCTGACACTTGATTGTATATGTGGTGCTGGGATTTGAACTTGTGTCCTTGTGCATGCCAGAAAAGCGCTGCAATTGCTGAGCTACTGCTCTAGCCCCTATAATCAATTCTTGGAACTTATGGGAAAATAAAGGATTTTTTAAAGATAATCATAAAGTTAAAGTAGTTTTAGAGCCTGAGCTCCTCTAACAAATAAATTCTTGCATATGGGTATTGAGTAATAAAACACTTTTAAAAACCTGATAAAGATCATAGCTATTAAAATTTTGATTCATTATAACATTTTAACACAAAACAAATAGCTTAGTTTAGCTAATCTTGAACTTATTTTTTAACATGTGTCTTTGTTGAGATTTTATTACACACACTGCTGTAGAATAAAATGTTTTGTTTCTCTGCCTCTTATTCACCTTTCCACATGTACACATAATTATGACTTCCTATTTCTTTTTTAGTATGAAATAAGACATTTTGTAATACTCTCTTTAGAAGCTGCTTAGATCAGTGTTGAAAATATTGGCATCTGCACTTCTGTAAACAATTCTCAGAGTGTCAATGTGTGAAGTACAAGAATTCTGAAAGGTCAGAATGATTTCCATCAGTATCAATGATAGAGTTATATGGGGTAAGCTGGGAGATGCTGAATCTAGGCACTGTGTACAAAATGATAGAATGCAAGGTCTGTTGACTTCAAGTCTTTTATTTTCATTCCTCTTATTGGTCATTTTATTTCATTTTGCTCTTTTTATATGCATATTCTTCGGTCAGGAAACTTCATTGCTGAGGTCTGTTTCCGCAGCTGTTTTCTAAAATGTGTGTCTGAATTGCATGTTTTCTTCTTCTTGGAAATTTTATTGCAGACAATCTCTGATTTTAATTAAACGTTGGTTCCAGTCTTATTTATAATTTTCCTTTCAAAGTAAAGAATTGTAATTATTGTGTTCTATATAAAAGGCTTATTTCTGAATTGCAACTTTTAGATGTTGAAAAAAGTTCAGATGTATTATATTTCTCTGGAAAGAAACACTTCTTGTGTTATACTTCACTCATTCTTATATGAAGAAAATCTAATTAAAGTGATATTGCTATCTCCAAAGCAAATGTAGATTGTCATGCATCACCCTTTTGCTTCATTGCAAAAGAGGCCAGATTCATTAGGCAATGTTCTTTTTAAAATCCATGTGCTTAGAATGAAATTGTATTTGTAAGCAAAAGCACTGTTTGGGAATGAAGGCTAAGAGAGTTAATCTTAGTATCTTTTTTCCTAACTTAGCTGCCCTGAAGTTATGGGTAGATTTCAATTAAATATTTTTACATATGCTCCATCTGATTAGAATGATCTGACTGAATTGTTTGGGCAATAAAACAAATCAAGAAACCTAAATGATTGGCAGAAAATATTAGTAACACATTTGGTAGATATAGTTTCATTATCTCCAGCGATATTTCTAGACTTCTCTTTTCAGAGCACATAATGCTATTAACGTCGTTTGTGATCAGAAAGGATTTTGTGCCATTTAAATTCTATTTTATTTTGTTTCTTTTTATCTCTGTCTTTCATTTTATTTTTTAAAGATAGAAGAAAAGAGAGACAGACAGAAAGACAGAAAAAGAATCAATTTTTATTTATTTCTTTTTCATCTGGTTTTGGTTTTTCTGATAGTGCTATATGTGGTCCTGGAGTTCAAACCTGGGTCCTCACACACGCCAGGCAGTACTCTCTTACTGACCCACTGCTCCAGCCCCTGCCTTCTGTCTTTTTTTTTTCCTGTGTATTTTATTTTTCAGAGAGAGAGAGAGAGAGAGAGAGAATTAATTTTATTTTGTTTCTTCAAAACGTAGTTCTGTATGTGGTGCCAGAGTTCAAACTCGAGTCCTTGTGCATGCCAGTCAAGCTCTCCAACCACTGAGCCACCACTCCAGCCCCTGCCTTCCATTTTTTAGTAGATTCTTTTTAGATATACATGGCTTTAGAATATACCATCAGATAATTATAAAAGCATGTAGTACAACTAGTTCCAATTCAGTCCCCAGTATTGCCCCTTCCCCTGTCTTCCTCCCACTTGCTGTTCTTTCTAGACATCCATGACAATAAAATGATCTGTGATATAACTCTAAAAGTATGAAATATAATTTATTTCAATTCCATCTCCAATATTTCTCCTTCCCCCATTTTTCCCTCTACTGTACTAATCTATTATTTACTAATTTTTTTCAATTTATTAACTTGTCCATGTACACATTGATGAGATTAATTATGGTATGGTCACATACAACATAATTTAGTCTGATTCATTCTACACATTTTCCCTACCTCACCCACCCTTCATTCTCTGTTTTGTTTCTCTTTTATCTATTCCTCTGATCGTTTCTTTATTTGGGATGAGCTTTCACATATCAGAGAGAGCATTCGACCTTTGGCTTTTTGAAATTGGCTCATTTCACTTAGCATGTTACCTCGAGTTCCATCCATTTGCTGGTGAATGCCATAAAGTCATTCTTTTTTGTGACTGAGTAATAATCCATTGTGTGTATATACCACATTTTTTTTTATCAGTTCATCTGTTGAAGGGCACCTTGATTGGATCCATAGCTTAGCTGTTATGAACTGTGCTGCTATAAACATAGATGGGGCTGTATCTCTGTAGTATCCAGATAAAATCCTATTTTAATTGGGCTTTGGGATATATTTTCATGTTTTCTGACTTACTCAATATGTCTCTCATGTTTTTCTTCCTTTCAGAGAAGCTTTGTTTTTATTGTTCTTCCTTTTCCAGTTAATTTGTGTCCATTTCCTGGTTCTGTGACTTTGGCCTTCAACACCTTCTTTCATGTTATTTGTCATATATTTGTTTACAGGTTTTCTGCCTTTGTTCTTAAAGCTTGTGCACCTTACATTCAGTTTCTTTGCTCAAATTTCCAATAGAGCACAATGGGAAATCTTTGAAACATCAGTTTTTTTATTGAGAAATTTATTTGTTGAACAGTCATACAGATTTTAACAAAATATATAATGTATATAGATTATGAAGATTAGATTTACCCCCAAGAGTGCCCCCCCAATTACCCACCCTTATCCCTCCCTTCCCATAACAGCTCTAAAAAAGTATTAGGTTGTGTAACATTACACATTATCTGGTTTTAACACATGATAATAGACCACCTTTCTCAATGACCAAGGTCTAGTTCCAGCCTCCACAGATAAGTGAAGACATTCGACCCTTGGTTTTCTGGGTTATGCTGATTTCACTCAGCATAATTTCTTCCATAGCCATCCATTTACCTTCAAAGATTTCTAATTGCTGTGTAAAATTCCATGGTATATATGTACCACAGCTTTTGGATCCATTCATCCAGTGAGGGACATCTGGGTTGTTTCCATGATTTTAGCTATTGTAAATTGAGCTGCTATGAACATAGATATTGCCATGTCACTATAATGTGCTGATTCTAAATCCCCTGGAAAAATACCCAGGAGAGGAACCAGAATCTACAAAATCCTTAAAAACCTCAACTACAAAAACACAAACAACCCAATCAATAAACTGGCCAAAGAGCTAAATAGAAACTTCTCAACAGAGGACCTTGATCAAGCCAATGAATACATGAGAAAGTGCTCTAAATCACTAGTAATCAGAGAAATGCAAATGAAAACTACATTGAGATATCACTTCATGCCAGTCAGAATGGCAAAAATGAAGAAAATAAACAATAATAGATGCTGGAGGGGCTGTGGAGAGATAGGCACACTAACATACTGTTGGTGGACCTGCAGACTGGTACAGCCCCTTTGGAAAGCAGTGTGGAGAATCCTCAAAAAATTATGGATGAAACATCAGTTATTAACAGATAAAATCTAAAAACATGCCAAGGAAATGCAAAATCATGTGTTTGTGTGGCAGTGCCATGAAATAGTCTTGAAGGTTAAAAATCAATTTGAAGTGTTGCACAAATAGAGTAATTTATCCAATTCATGGGCTTGCCATCTAAATGTTTCCATGCAGAGATATTACCGAGGAGTTCCTAACTCATTAAGTTGCATTATGTGTCACATAATTTTATTCATCTACATCTTAGAATGCAAACATTTTCTTATTGCTAACCAACTACAGAATTGTTCACCAAAATTCAATCTTTTCTTGTATATAAAATAACTCCAATTTTTGGTGGACACTTGGCTGCCTCCTATCAAAATTAAAATAGTCAATTTCTCTTTTAGGTAAGCAGCATCAAATATCCATGAAATACTGTGAGATTTAAGGGAAATTGGTTTGGGCAACTTTTGGAAGGTATATTTAAAGGGTGGAGTCATATTTCCCTATTCCATATTTCCTGGAGCCAGGAGATAGACACATTGAGTTAATATGAATTAGTTAGCTTGAACCATGAAGTAGAAACTGCCAAGATTAATGAAACAAGGTAGACGAAGTAGCCCTGGTTAACTGTGTAACTGCTAAACCAGGACAAGATCACTCTTGTTACATAAGAATTAAGTGAATTTCCACAGTGTTGAATCCATTTTTCATTTTTGGTTTTCTGTAATTTACAAAATGAATTAAACAAGCCACATTTTACAAGAAAAATTGGAATTTTGAGATTATTTTGATTTGAGATATTTTGCAAAGATAGATTCTGTTCTTTCAATTTGTGTTTTTATGTCTTATCTTGGGAGATGGTCACTATACTATACAATATTTCAAAAGTGCATCCTATAGCATTTCTATAGCAATTACTCACTATACTATATAATATCTCAGAAACACCCTTTAATTTCTATCAGCAGAATATAAAAAACGTGATTTGTTCCTTTTGTTTATTTCTCAGACTCTCGTCTAAATCTAGCTATAACCTTTCTTTTTTCTCTTTCCCTGTCTTGCATGTCCCCTAGATACCCAGGATCTAGAACTGACACTAATTCCAGATGGCTTCCTGTCCCTTCCTCAGTCACATCTTCCAGTCAGTCAACAACCATTTTCAGTTCAAACTTCAAAATACTTTTCAAATCCTTTGTGCCCCTCTCTATTTTTATATTGCCCTGCCTAGGACTCCTAGCATGTCTTCTCAGCAGCCATGGCCCCACATTGGACACTTCCATTTTGCCTTCTCTTCTACATGCTCTTTCCTTCATCACATTGCTGAAAATGAACATGCACATGAAACCTGATTAATTTACAGGGCTGAAATGGCCTGGCACTTTCGAGGACCCAGGTTCAAACCCCCAACAACTAGGTGTCAGAGAAACAAAGGTCAGATGTAAAACAAAAACAAAACAACAACAACAACAATAAAAAAACATGGTAATTAGAAACCATGATAATTACTATTCAAAAATCCTTAAGTGACTTATTGTTTCTGGTGCTGTTGATGTCCTATATTCTTGTTAGTTGAGGATGCCAGAATTGCCTCTCTGATTCTCATCATAGAGATGTAAGGACTGCTGACGCTGGGCTCCAGCACCCTGGCCTCCTCCACTGTGCACACAGTGTGGCTGTGTGGAAGAATAGCTCACTGCAATTACTTCTCAGTAACATGCATGGTCATGCATCGTTTGAATTTTTTCCTTTACCTTAAAGAAACTTCATCCTATCAGTGTATTATACTCTGTTGGGAAAAAATAAAAAGCCATTTCCTTCAGCATTTCAAAGTTATTAGAGTTGTACATAGGATTTGCTTATGATATTTTTATATTTACAATGTACAATTATCATTTTTTCCTGATCTTTTGAATTTATCTAATTTTTAAACATCTAAACTTTATTTTCATTACTATATCCTTTTTAATTTTTTTAAAATTCTCAGCTTATTAAAAAATATCAGTTTGGTCATTTGCTTAGGTAATAGTTTCTAATTTCTTTAAAATAAATGATAGCAATTTCCTTCCTTCTTCTGATTTTTATCTTCCCTTTTTTTACTTTCCTTTCATCTTTTTATCCTTTAATTATAACATTCATGCCTACAGATTTATCCTCAGTGTGTTAGTTAAATAACAAGGATTGCAGTATAAATTGCTCTGCTTTTAATTACATTGTCTATATTTAGAAATTTCAGGGTTTTGTTTTGATCTAGCGGTTGTTTAGGAAAAATGTGAATTTCAAAGTATCAAAGTTTTAAAAATATTTAATTTTTACTTTTATTATTTTTAATCCAAGAAAGTAGTCTGTAAAAAAAAAATCTTCAGACTGTTTTCTTCAAATTTTTTCCTTCCCAGTGTCCTTATAATAAATCTTTACTGTTCTTTCACTTTTAAAATCTATAAATGAAAAATTACATGCTAAAATGGGCGTTTAATCCATTCTGTGCTTTTTGTTTATTTTGTTTTCTGATAACTGATTATTTGATTCTCAATTCTGTTATTTTATGACTTTTAGGAAATTCATCAGTATTATTTACTTTTATTTTTTCTATGTTTAACTGCCCTCATTCTTAAAAAAAAAAAATGCAACTGATGAAAAGCTACTGCTTCCTAATGACCCAGGTGAGAATTTAGCATTGCAAAGATCATTTGATTGATTTTAGAAGCAGAGGCTTGTTTTGTTTTCTTTTGTCCCAGTCACCTCTTTGTTGTGGGCTGTAGTGAATGTGTCATCCCTGTGCTTCATTCTGTGTTATCAGTCAGCATTCTTGGTTACAAATATCACATTGATTGGATCAGGTAGCTTACATACCCTGAGAATGCTGAGCAACCCAGTGTAAAGAAAGAGCCTGAGCCACAGCAGACTTTGCAGCCAAAAAGCTAATGTTTAGATGCTATTATTGCTGCCTCCATCACTACCACAGGATACTGAAGCAGCTGCTTATGCTGCTGAGTTGTTGACTCTTTGATTGCCATTATGATAGTCTGACTGTGCACCAGTCCCACAAGTTCATGTTCCTGAGTGGCAGGGCCTAATTTATGCTTCCATATCCTAGAACCCTGAGGGGAGATAATAAAGATATTCCCCTTCTTGACTTCTGCCTACCATTACTCATACAGTGATGAATTTCATAAATGAAGAAGGTTATGTGGTTGCTGAGTGAACTCATTACAGTACATTTCTATTATATTTAAACCATACACAAATTTTTAAGACTGCTTATACATGTAGACCCCATTTTATTTTCAAAAAAAGAAAAGCATTGATCCATCAAAATGATGCTCCTTCATATCATTCAAAAGGTGCTAACACCATTTATCATGAGAACCAATTTAAATTTTTAATATTTCTCGTGAATGTCTCCAACCTCAGAATTGCTGGGTGAGATCCATTTTTCTCTAGTTCAGGTTTGGCCCATTATTAATACTGGATTAGGAAAACCTCCGTAATCAATTGCAAAGTAACCATTAGTAACACTCCACACATACATTACTACCTGAGGAGTAAAATGAAAATATCTAATAATCAATTACTTTATGCATGCATACATCTATTATTTTTCTTTATTGAAGTGTTCATCTATTGTATAGCAACTGGTGAGTCATGCAACCTGTAATAATAGGTAAAAAATGTTTTTCAAACTAATGAATAATAGTGGTTAAATAAGGTATGGTAACTACTAGATAATTTGAATATTCTATTTATGGGAAATATAATATCATATGTAGGTTGTAGGTTCAGAGTATATGCAACATATTGCTAATAGTTGGCATTGTAACTGATTTTCATAAGCCTATAAACTTTTCTCTTTCTGTGTAAAAGGACTGGCCAAAGAAAAAAGCAATATGGGGTTGAATATCATAATATTGTTTAAGTCAAAGATTGATGATAAAGCTGGGTGTAGTGGTGCACACCAGTAATCTAGAATTTCTGGAGGGGAGGCAGAAGAAATACAAGTTGGAGTAAAGTCTGAGCAACTTAATGAGACCCTGTCTCAATGAAAAAAAAAGTAAAAAAGTACTATTGATGACAGAGATGTAGCTTAATAGTTAAGATCCACTGTGTTCAAACTTCAGTACAAAATGAAGAAGAAGAAAGAAGAAAGAAGAAGAAG
>PVKS010045239.1:0-13910 GCA_004027875.1 Aplodontia rufa | reverse complement strand
CCTTGTGTCCTTAGTTTATTAGAGCATATGACCCAACTCACACTCTCAACTATGGCCGAACCTAAAGATTTTTCCTGCTATCTATCCATGGTTTCTCACTGCTGTTGTGTTGTTTTGGTCCCAGAGCTTGAACAAAAGACAGAGAGCAAAGTAGCAGAAAGAACTGAGGGTGCTCAGGAGCAAGTTTTCATTTAGAAGCTTGGATTTATTGGTAGTGTGTTATATCTGATATATATTGTAAGTCATCCTAATTGTCTTAGTAATTGCAAAATCATTATTTTATTCCATTGAAAAATACTAAGTCATCTATAAAGTATATAAATGATTAGCTGTTTATATTATATAAAAATAATTAGATAAATCATGAAATCATTTATCACTTCTTCATTTACACGTTTGTTTATTTTATAGTCATTTATTCCTTTTTCATGCCTTGCTGTATAAAGATAAATGCAATACTTGGCCTCTACTGTAAGAGAGATCACATGTGCACAGCTTCTTGGAATAGGTCTGGTGAAGGATGTAGCTTTGTTTATCTCCAGGGATTCTGGGTTAATCAAATGTCTTTCCAGAAAGAAATGGTTTGCTTCCTGTGCAGACAAATGAATACAAATGCTCCCCAAATGAGCACCTGGTTTATGTTTTTTATTTTATTTATTTTTTTTTGGCACTGGGGAACCCAGGGACCCTCAACCACGGAGCCACATTCCCAGCCCTTTGTATTTTTTATTTTGAGACAAGGTCTTACTGAGCTGCTTAGGGCCTCACTAACCTGATGAGGCTGGCTCTGAACTTGTGATCCTCCTCCGTCAGCCTCTGGAGTCACTTGGGTTACAGGAGTGCGCCACCACCCCCGGCTCTGGTTTATATCTTAACATCTTAGGTAATGTCTGTAAGGTAAATAGAATTCAGCTCTAGGAAACAGAAAATGAGTGTGCAGCTTTTGTTTGCTGCTTTATGTGGTTAAAGGCACCAACTGCAGACCTACACAGACACATGTGATCTTGGGTGAGTGACTTAGTTCCTGTGCCTGTGTGCCTGTCTCCTCTTCTGTAAAGCAGGGGTGATAAAAGGGTTTCCCTCCCATGTTCTTCTTTGGCTTATATGAGATGTCTTGTTCAAGACAGTGCCATGCCAGCTTCCTGCTCCGACTTTTAAAAATTATTTATTATTATTTTGCTTCTTTGCTTCTGCTCATACTTTGCGTTATTTCTTTGTTCTAGTGGTTTCATAGTTTTATGAGGTTTTAATGCTCTTTTTGATCTTGCATGCTAGCTTTCGGGTATCTCGGTGATCCCCAAGCCCACAAGCATGCATCAACCTTAGCCCAGCTTTGCACCAGGCCCCAGCTCTTGGAGCACAGACTCAGGCCAAATCCTCAGGGTCTTTGACTTCATAAGAAAGGAAACTTACAATAGTGAACTTTTTTCTGTGTTGTTTACTTCTTTGTCCCCAGCTCCTACTCTGCATGATGGTAAGGTGACACAAATTTGCTATACATGGGAAGAAATGCATACTGTAAGTGAAGATTGAGACAGAAGCTGTCCCAGGATAGGATACGCTATTTAATTTAGTTAGAAGTCGTTAGAGGAGACTCTTAGAGCAGATGATCAAACTACTTAAGATCCCAAAGATAGCTTATACTCATGGGAAGACCCTCGATCACTGTATTTTCCATTTCAGCAAGCTGTTTGGATCACTCAAGAAATGAGACACCCCAGAGTCATTAAGATTCTCATCTTCCTTTATGGCAGAAACACAAGCATTGGAAATACAACTTTCCCTGAGTAGACGTTATTGCTTACTTCCTAACGGAAGTCCTCGCTGATTCATGCGTTTTCCTGTCCTGTTTAGCTCATCCAGTGTTCCTTTCCAGATTCCTTTGTTGGAGAATGTCTCAGAACTTTTCCACTAGATCCATCTAGTTTTTGTTTATTTATTTTTTTAAAGAGAAATAGAGTTAATTTTTAGTTTTTCTGATTTTTGTTTTTCTTCCGCTTTGTTGTGTATGTTGTACTGGGTGTTGAACCCAGGCTTCGTGCATGCCAGGCAAATGAAATACTTCTGACCCACCACTCCAATACTCAGATAGATTTTTAAATCAGAATTAATTAGAATTACAGAGCTTCAATTTCATGATCCAGGGTTTCACAGAATGGTTTTTGTTTGGTTTGGTTTGGTTTTGATTTGCTGTTAGAATAGAAAAACGAGAAAGAAAGAAAGAGCTATGAGAATATATGCTGATAAAATTAAACAAAAATAAAAAACAAAAAGGCTTCCAAAACCTTAGTATCCCTGGTGGTTTCAAGTTAAAATTCAAAATCAGGCCCAACCTTCTCTGAATCGTAGCTCTTGCATTAGCCGTGCTTCTGTGGAATGCTCCTGTGTGCTAGAGGAGTCATGTTCAGGTGCAGGGATCTCTGGCCTAGCCACATTGATGGTGAAGCCCATTTATCACCTACTCCTAGCTCCACATGGAGAGAGTCAAAGTCAGAATTTCAGCAAGCCTTCTGCATATCCTTTGGTGGTATTCGAGCAACTCAGAAATCTCTTTCTTTTAACTCAGGATAGATGGGGTGCTGGTTTGTTGCTTATTTCCTGGCATAATTCTGAAGGTTGCTCCCAAATATCCTAGCTGTTCCCTTTTCAGGAATGGGGTCATGCTATGCTACCCCATCCTCTTGAAGTTACATGTGGCTGTGTGACTTGCTTTGGCCAATGATCTGACATCAAACCTGACGTGAAGAGTCTTTAAGAGTGAGTATGTGCTTCCGCACACTCTTTTCCTTCTCTTTGACCTATCAATCAGTGTTCCAGAAAATGGCTGTTCTGATCAGCTACACCCTAGAGTGAGATAATAATGAGAAGCAGAACCCCCAGTTAGCAACCATGCAGGATGAATGAGAAGTGAGCATTTGTTTTTCTATGTTACTGAAATTTGGGGATCATTTGTTGCCATTATGTTATCTACCCTATTTTGTCCAATATGGTTCCTCAGCATACATCTCTTTTTTTCTTCTTAGCAGTCCCTGATATTTATCTTTGGGTCCATACAGTTTCTAGGAAATTGGTTTCTCTCATACTCCATGGCTGAAGAATAAGACCAAACCATCAGTACATTCCATCCCCTGAAGATAGCAATCATTCGAGGTTGAGCATGGGACATGAAATTGTCTATTTAAAATGAATCTTAGCATATTGACAAGGATTTTTGGGATACAGCTATGTTTTGGTCAACTTTTTCATCATTGATACCAAAAGGCCTGATAAAAATAGTTTTAGAGGAGGGAAAACTATACTTGGGGCTCATGGTTTCAGAGGTCTTAGTCTGTAGACGGCCACCTCCATTTCTCTGGGCTTAGAGGTGAGACAGAACATCATGGCGGAAGATCCTGGAAGAAGACAGCAGCTGAAGACGTAGCCAACAGGAAACAAAGAGAGATTCCACTCACCAGGGACAAAATACAAACCCCCAAGGCATATCCTCAGTGACCTACCTGCTCCAGCCACCCTATCGGCCTACAGTGACACCCAGCTAACTCATTTTAGTGGATGAATTCGCTCATTTGAGTAAGGTTGCCATGACCCAATCATCCCACATTTGAGTGTTCTTTCATTTTCTCACATGAGCTTTCAGGGGACACCACATATCCAACTGTACGAAGCTGCTTTCTATATTATTCAATTTGAAAATAATCTCTTATATTTTGGAGCATTTCCGCTTTCTCTCTTGGAATATTGGGAAAAACACAAGTATTAGGATAAAATGGACATTGTAGAAGACAAAAAAGAAAAGGTACTTGGAGATATCATGGGTAAAGATTTACTAGTAGTCAATTTTTATGCTATTTATGCAATAAATTACCTTCTGCCTGTGTCAAGCCCATTTTTCTGATGGTTGTGACTCAAAAGATTTCAACTGATGTAGTGTTTGAGTATGAGCTCCTTGATGTGATAGGCTTGGAGAATCATCACTAGTGATATGCAGAAACCAGGATACACCGTATCACAGCTTGTAGGAAGACCTGATGGGGAGGGGAGAGTGAAATGTGGCTGGAGACCAAGTGACATCACACCAGGGGCAATGTGATGCTCCATTGAGTTGTGTGTTCAAATCCTGTGTCTGCCCCGAATCAAGCATGTCCTCTTGGAAATGCCATTGGAATGCTCAGAGCCTGAGCTCTTCCAGAGAATGGTAACAACTCACTGCCAGTGTACGTGAGAAAACATGGATTTCTGAGTACACAGGCTAAGCTGTATTCACTTGTGAACTTTGGGATTCATCCACCCCAGTGTAGTAGTTCCAACCAATCTCACAAGAGCCTTAGTTCCTCTCTGAAACTACCCTATTTTACCATGCCTGTGCTCACTGAAGAAGATACTTTAGGGCTGGAGCGGAGGCTCAGTGGTTATGGTGTTTGCCTGACATGTGTGAATACGCGGGTTCAAACCCCAGCACCACACATACACAACAAAATGTTGGAGCAACGAGGACCACATGAAAGACTAGATGAAATTGATTCTCTCTTTTTCTGTCTTTATCTCTCACTGTCCCTCTGTCTTTATTAAAAAAAAGATACTTTATCTCTTGCACCTTAGATCATATATCAGAGACACTGTGAAACCCTTATCTCCTTGTACCTTAGGATAAATGGCCCCTTCTAAACAAAAGCCAACGTTGACTTGTGGCCTGTGTGTGAGGAGACAATTCTAAATGCAGGAAAGATAGCCAAGGTCTAATTTTAAATACAGTATTTCAAAAAAAGAATGGTATTTATGTGCCCAGTCTTGTACATCAAAGTCAGGATGCTGTGTCTACTATTTTATCATATTGACTGACTTGTCAGAGCTTGATATACAGGTGTAAATAGAAGGTGGAGAATACCTGTAGCAGTTATGATTACAAGTGATTTTCTTTTTTTTGTACTGGGAATTGAACTCAGGGATACTTAGCCACTAAGCCATATCCCCAGCCTATTTTTATTTTTTATTTTGAGATAGGGTCTTGCTAAATTACTTAGGACTTCACTAAGTTACTGAGGCTGACTTTGAACTTTCAGCCCTCCAGCCTCAGACTCCCAAGCTCCTGGGATTACAGGTGTGAGACACCACATCCAGGTTCATTGGTATTTTTTTTTCTGATTCTTTTATCCCCATTATTCCAAGCAAATAAGATATCTTTTCTGATAACTGTATTCCTAAAAAAGACCTATGCTCATTCCATTCAAAAATAAAACTGAAAAAATAATCTATTTTTCTCACTCTGACCTCCATTATAAAGTCTTTAAGTTGGGAAGAGGGAAGAAGGAGGATATAATTGTGCCGTAATAGAGTATAGCAATCCTGTGGCCATTTTAATTAACTCTGCTGTCCCGTAGAAGCTATTCAACTCCTCAGAGTCATCAGCAAATCCTATAATATTTTATTTCTGTTTTGAGGTAACATGGAGGTTGGTTTTCTTCTCCCAAGGGTCCTGAGACATTATACACAAGGGATATAAAGTACTGTTAAAAATTAATCATTTTGAGATAGGAAACATTATTGGGAGCAGTGCTATTGTTCTGAAGATTTATTAACTGGCTGGCACATAGTCACTTATGCACAGAGCCAACATGGGGTTTTTACATTTCATATTAAATATTCCTCATTGTTTTCTTGAAGTTATTATTGGAGAACAGCTAGAGCTGAATGCATATTGAATTAAAATCATATGTTGGGGTATGTTTGCCTGACATCAGTGGATTCTGAAGATGCATATATTATGAAAATTTGTGAATGAATATACCAGTTTGCAGATTCAAGAGCCTAACTACAAAGAAGTAAGGTTAATGTTTGGAGATGGGAGGTCAGAGAGACCTGTGTTAGAATCCTGGGTATACAGTAGGGTTTCAGAGGTGCTTGGGCAAATTGGGATACAATTCTAATGCATTCTCCACAATTTGCCTTCTCTCAGTCTTAGAAGCAGCTTAAGGGTCAGGGTCAACCAACTTTTTCTGTTAAGAGTCAAACTTGTGGGGCTGGAGTGGTGGCTGACAGTTACGGTGCTTGCCTGGCATGCACAAGTACTTAGGTTCAAACCCCAGCACCACGTATACAACAAAGTGCCCAAGGAATGAAAGTCATATGAAAAACTGAATAAAAATTGCTTCTCTCTTTCTCCCTCTCACTGTCCCCTTTTTATTTAAAAAAAAAAAAAAGTCAAACTTGTACAGCCACTCTGGAAAGCAGTGTGGAGATTCCTCAAAAAAATAGGGATGAGGCCATCTTATGACTCAGCTAACACACTCCTAGGTGTTTTCCCAAAAGAGCTAGAATTGGCATACTACAGAGACACATCCACATCAATATTTATAGCAGCTCAATTTATAAAACCAAACTATGGAAACAACGCAGATGCCCTTCGCTGGGTGAATGAATTAAAAACTTGTGGTATATATATATATATACACAATGGAATTCTACTCTGCTATTAGAGAGAATGATATCATACCCTTTGCAGCTGAATAGATGGAAATGGAAGAAAAAATTATGCTGAGTGAAATATCCCAAACTCAGAGATTCAAGGGCCAAATGTTTTCTCTTACATGGGGAAGCTATTGTAAAACCTAAGACGGGATGAGGGTCAGCTGAGTTTAAGTCATAAACTCACCATAATTCAAACTTTATATAAGCTGGGGGAACCATAACTATGAAGGTGGGGAGAGAAAAGAGGGAGGCAGGAAGGGGAAGGAAGGAAAAGAGGGGTTATCAATATGACTTGGAATACTCAACTCCCATTAGAAGCCCAGCTATACACAGGGTTGCAGAAAAATTCAGAAATGTCAACAATTATTATACATGTATATGTTCATTTCAAACTATAGTATGGTTGGATTACTGAAGAGACATGAGTTCAGGGAATAGATGAAGGAGGATAGATCCTGGTCTAGAATCAGCCTTAACTTAGTATTCCACTATGTCAATATCCATGCATGCATGAATATGTAACAGTTCCCTCCAATATGTAAGACTACGGCGAACAAATTAAAAAAAAAAAAAAAAGAAACCGGAAAAAAAGTGAAAATTACAGATATTTTGAATGTGGAAAAAAATCAATTAGTAAGGGACTGGAGAGGTGGCTTAGTGGTCCAGTGCTTGTTCCAGTTTCAATCCATTGCACCACATACACAACTAAAGAAAGGAAAAACAAGAACAACCAGAATAGTTGAAAAAAATTACCACACATACTCTCTCTCTCTCTTAAAAAAGAAAAAAGTCAATTTGTAAATATTAGTGGCATTGTAAACCATAAAATCTCAATGGAAATTCTGTAATTCTCCTGCTATGGAACAAAATACATAAATAACTCAGCTGTGTTCCAATAAGACTTCCTTTATTTAGGGTACCTAAATCTTGAATTTTATGTATCACACAAGTATTTATTTTCGTTTTTGAGAACTATTTTGTAAAAAGTGTTCTTATCTTGTGGGTCATTAAAAGAATCAAGTAGCAGCCAGGGTTAGCCCACAGGCCTGCTTTGGGGGATTTTAGACTCTCTTTCTAAAAGGAGTCTTTTTCACTGAGGCACCACATGGAAGAAAAGTGCTCAGAAATTTGGAATATCTGTCCAATTTTTCTGTGGGAAATAATCTTGATTATATGCATCTCAGAAATCATGTTTTTTAAAATTTTCTGTTAGAGCTGCTAGAAATACCTTAACTAATATGACAACCCAAAGGACTATGCGAGAATAAAATGGAAAAATGGTTGACAGTAATTAGCCATAATTGTTTATTGCTGTGTTCTGGGACACACAATGCAGGATGAGTCCATGTGAAACACTGGACCTGTCAATTCTGAAAACCCATGCCTTAATTAAGAAGCTCTTACCAAATTACTGGCAGGTCTCCCTTAGAAGTTCTCCTGATCTTGACTGAGGACCAGTTTGGAGACCATTCTATAAAATAGTTTAGATCTTGGATATCTCCTAAATGCCCCTGGGTGGCGCTATTGGGAGGTGGTGGAACCTTTAAGAGGCAGGGCTTGATGAGAGGCCTTTAGTCCATTGGGAGGTGGTGGAACCTGTAAGAGGCGGGGCCTGACGAGAGGTCTTTAGTTCATTGGGAGGTGGTGGAACCTGTAAGAGGCGGGGCCTGACGAGAGGTCTTTAGTGCATTGGGAGGTGGTGGAACCTGTAAGAGGCGGGGCCTGACGAGAGGTCTTTAGTCCATTGGGAGGTGGTGGAACCTGTAAGAGGCAGGGCCTGATGGGAGGTCTTTAGTCCATTAGAGGAGTGCTCTTGAAGGGGATTATGGGACTTCAGTCTATTCCTCTTTCTCTCTTTCATCCTTGCTGGGAGTTGAGTGGTTTTGCCTTGCTGTGTACTCCTGACCATGTTGTGCTGCCTTGCCACAGGCCCAAAGCAAGACGCCTACGCAGTTGTGCACTAGAACCTTCAAAACCATGAGCCAACAGTCTTTTTCTGTTGTTTTTTTTTTTTAAATTAAAGTATTTTTTTAAGAGAGAGAAGGAAAGAGAGAATTTTATTTTTTTGTTCCTGCACTTAGTTGTGTTTATGGTGCTGGGGATCAAACCCAAGTCCTTGTGCATGCCAGGCAAGCAATGTACTGCTGAGCCACCTCTGCAGACCCACATTTTTCACTTTATAAGTGGGTTGTCTCAGGTGTTATTAGCGATGGAAAGATGACTGACACAGTAACTAATGATCCTAGGTATCTTTGCACACAATGTACCCAACAGGTTGGTCAAGCTGTCCCTACAATACATAGCTCACCAGTCCATCTTGCAGCCAAGATTATATCCAACATGTAATTAAGAAGACTTTTGTACTTTGGAAGATAACTCCTTTATGTGTAGAGCAGAAAACCATAGAAAACCGCTGGCATTTTTTAATACATCATATTTTAAAGTGTTAGTATGGGAGGCTAGAGAGGTGGTTCAGCAATAGAGTGCTTCCCTGGCATGTATGAGGACCAGGGTTCAATCTTCAGCACCGCATAAACTACTAAGTGGAGGAAAAACAAAAACCAGATGAAAAAATAAAATTAATCCCTGTTTTCTCTCTCTCTTTGAAAAAATGTTAATACATGAAAAATATGTTCAATATTTTATTGTTATGTGCTTTGTGCGTATTCTCACACAACTAACTATTGTCATCAAATGCTATTTAAAGTCCCTGGGCAAAAGAAAGAATCTGATGTCTTTAAGATTATCCCCAAATCAATTGAATTGCCTCTGGAAATTCCAATTTTATTTTTTTACTTAGATGCAGAATTTAATTATCTAAAACATATTTATAAAATGATAATCTGAAAATTAGTTGGGTGCCTTACGTGATGTATTGATTTAGACTTTTATGTTTAGCTTGGTGTTTTTTTTTTAAATGGTTTAAGAAGCCAAATTTTTATGAATGTATAATAGAACAAAGAACCCTGGAATAGTTAGGAAATTGATCTTTTGGTCCTCTTGTTGCTGGATATGTGATTTGAAGAGACATATGAATGTCATTGTGCTTCAGTTTACTTATTTGTAATTTGGAGATAATAACATACACATTGCAGGTATGTGGTGATGATGTAATGAAATTATGTTAGAGAAAGTGCTTTGTAAGCTGCAAATCACCATGCTTAAGGGCACAGCTCTTGTGTAGTAAGGATATTTCCAGTGTGTTAGTCAGCTTTCTGTTACTATGATGAAATACCTGAGGAAAATCAACTCAAAGGATAAAATATGTATTTTCACTCAATTTTCTGCCTGCGCTCACTTGGTCCCATAACCTTAGGGCTTTGGCAGAACTTCTTGACAGTTGAGTGCACAGTGGAGCAGAGCTTCTCACCTCATAGCTGACAACAAGAAGAGAGAAAGAGGGGCTGAGGACAAAAGATACCCTTGGAAGCATGTCCTGAGTGACCTACTTCCTCCCACCAGGTCCCACCCCCTAAAAGTTGCACCAACTGGCTACAAGACTTCAGCACATGGCCTTTCAGGGCCGTTTCACATGCAGACCATATAAACGACTTTGTAAGATCTTCCTTAATTAGTTCCTATTGCAGTGCAGTGGATAATTTGTTTTCTGGAAGATGTCTCTGTCTAATCTTTCTTTCTCTCTTTCATGAACGCACAGCACGCACACATCGTGATGTTGCATTGAGAGAAACATTTTGTCCTTTGCTGCAAAAGCAGCTTCTGACCATATTTCCTCTTTTCTCTGTGGGTGGAAGGAGGAGAAATCTGGATAGAAATGTTGAAAAATGAGAAGAGCTGACTGAACGTTGGCATGCATCCACTGAAGTTTTATTCCTTCTCTGCAAATCTGGAGAACTCAGCTTGCTAACAGGCAAAATTTAGAGCAAAATAAATAGTTTCTCCAATGGTTTCAGGAGTTATTCATTTGCATCAGTATATCTGTGTTGAGAGTCACAGTAAGAGGTGCATAGACCATTAATTCTGGAGTTCTTTTGAGAACTGGATGTTGGCAGAATGTCTCTTTTCCCGCATGTTCCAGATAACTCCATCTTTGCCACACTCCTTCACGTTCTGGCTTTATTTATTGTACCACCTACTGGTCTTTTTATTTAGAAGATTTGGAAACTTGCATTTGGTGGTTTTGAAGTAGTAAATGTAGAAAATCTGATATTTTCATTGGGAATGAATGATTTAGTGTTTAGTGTTAATGAGTTTAGTGTGGCGCAAGATCATCATGTTAAACCCAGTGGAAGCTAGGTCATGGTCCATGTTAGCTGTAACGGGCACAGGTGACTAAGTGATTGGCTCACTGGTCCAAATTCTGGCATTGCTTGAAGGAGCGGAAGCCCTCGTTTGCAGATTTGGAATGTGAGTCCTTCATTGGAGAGGCCCATCTCCAGCTGTCTGAGTTATAGCTCTGGGGTCTGCTTTGGTTTACTCAAGGAAGGGCCTTCTAGAATCACTGCAGGAACTGGGTGCTGGATTTTTGAAGATTTGGCTCATGGAATCCGCCATGTTCAAGCTGTCACTTGGCTTTTACAGCCTCTGGTAGTTAAGGGAAGGGACATGGAGATGCTGTGGCTGACCTCTCTGCCCCACCAGTCTCACAGAACTTAGTATCTCAGCATTGATGCTATTTTGGAAATTTGTGAATGCTTTCTTTCTCCTGTTGGAGAACCATTTAATAGATGGAGGCCAGGGATAATTATTCTACTATTGATGGATCAGCCAGGAACAAACCAGAATTGTCCCCTCTATCGAATAACTATTGAATATCACCTGAACCACTGTGTATACTCATTTCAACTCAGAACCCAAGTCCATCGTGCATATAAACAGGAAGGGGTTTTGCCTGGTTTCAAAATATACTGAATTTTCCTGACAATACAACTCCTCTGTTAACGGAGGGAAGATCGTATTTTGTGCTTTTGAAACTTTACTGAGAGTTGTTCACCCTTGCAGGGAATCGGTTACCAGTGGGCGGTGCTGCTAGTGGATTTTACAGCAGTGCTTGGAATCTGTCTGCATTTATTCCATCCATGCTGATTCTACATGAGGGACACACATCCGATGACTTCTGTATTTAGTGTACTTGTGCATTTATTCACTTGTTGAAGCACAGACTACTTTATTATAAATTACTGTTATCTTACTCCTTGGAGAACTGTTACGGCATTATTTATTTGTTTTGAGATTGTATATATAGAGTAGGATATATTGTCTATGAATCTCATTTTAGGATAGTAAAGAAACCATATAAGAAATTTATTATCAAAGGGAGACATTGACTCCAATAGCTTGAAAACCACTGGGATTCATTGTCATGGCTTTATAATGCCCAGATTTCAGAGAGGATCATGAGACCCTAAAGATGCAACCCAAACTTGAATCTGGTGAGGCAGGCATATTAAAAACCTCTGAACCAACTACTATCATTGTCTTTATCATAATAAATACAGACTGTCAGCCTAGGCACCTTAGAGAAACCACATTTTCTCTCTTAGACAACCAGTGGCTCCTTGGTAGTAAATTCTAAATAATAAACCTGTTCCCAACTTCCTGGAGATGCAAAGGACCACAGAAGTTGTTGAACTTTCTCACTGGAGAATACTGTCTTATGCAACATCACCTAGAAGTTCAGCATCTGTTGTTTTGATGCCTCTGGGAGACTGAAACTTCCTATCCTACAGGAGAATTTGTTTTTAGTATCTTGAGATCATTTTTTTTTTTTTGGAAAGGTTCAAGTAAAGTCTTTCTACTTAAATTTCTATCCTTTATTTGGAATTTTGTTCTCATTAGAAAGACAAAACCAGTTTTCACTCCCCCACATAACGGCCCTCAAGGACTTGAAAAGAAAGCTTACATGGTGATGGAACTGGGCCAGCATTGCAGCAAAAAAAATTAGGAAAGCAGGGGGATGCTGATCCTCAGATTTAGGGCTGTACAACAGGAGCCTTGGTGGAGGCTACAGCCAGAGGCAAGGGGAACACTTCTCCAGCTCCTGCATGGATTCCTGCAGCCATTTCTCCTTAACACCAGTATGGGTAAACCCACCTGCTCGGGGGTTAATAGGAAATTTTGAGAAGAGATCATTTTTTCAGAAGGAAGAATCAGGGAAAAGTAAATCAGCAGAGAATTTGAAGTTGAACTCTGGCTTCTTAGACATGGGTTGGCATGGTTTCTGTGAAAGCAGAGGGAATGGCTAGGCTCAAGACACTCTGCATTGCAAATCTTTGGGGATTAATGAACTCCACTATGAGGGGGAAAAAAATAAAAATTCCATCTTTAGTCATCCTCCCCAATATCCAAGCTTACTTATAAACCAATAGGTGTGTGTGCGCGCGCTTTCCTAGTGATACGTTCTTAGTACTGATGAGCTAGCTGGTCCCCTGTCTGAAAGGCTGCCCATTCACACCCCTATCTTTGTAGCAGGTCAGGCTCTGCTTTCTTATTCAGCTACCTGCTCAGCAAGACCTTCCTTGACGATATTGATTCAAAGCAGCTTCTCCCAAACCCAGTCCCCTTCTGTGCTGGATGAGATGTTCTACGCATCTCCTGGCACTCACCTAATGTTCTAGTCAGCTGTTTTATAATAGTTACCGAAAGGCCCGACAAGAGCAGTGTAGGGGAGGAAAGCTTATGTGGGACTCAGGGTATCAGAGGTCTCAGTCCCTAGTTGGCTGACTCCATGGTTCTGGGCCCAAGGTCAAGGTGAGGAGAACATCATGGGAAGGGTGTGGAGGAAGAAAGCCGTTCAGGACATGACCACCAGGAAGCAGAGAGCTCTGCTCACCAGGGACAAAATACGAGCCCCAAAGGCAAAACCCTAGTGACCTGTGTCCTCCAGTCTCAGCCTCCCCGCCCACAGTCACCACCCAGGTAATCTGTTCATCGCTGGACTAACCCGTTGATTTGGTTACACCTCTCACAATCCAACCGTTCCACCTCCGAACAGTTCTTGCATTGTCTCACACACGAGGTTTTGGGGGACACCCCATATCTAAATCAAAGCACCTAGGTATGAGTGCAATTTCTTCCATACTCTGTCTTACTTTTAAATTTTTGTGTCTTACTAAAATATGACTTTTAGGGCTGGAGCAGTGGCTCAGCAGTTGGAGTGCTTGCCTGGCATGTGTGAGGACTCAGGTTCAATTCCCAGCACCATGTACACAATTAAGTGGAGGAAAAACACACAAACAATAACAAAGAATGAAAAAAATTATTTCTCCTTACTCCTTGTTTTAAATATATATATATAGCTGTCAAAAAATTCTAGGGCCTGTTCACCTTGTTTCCCTCCACTGTACTTAGCACTTTAAGAAGGACCTGGTTATGGTCCATGGTCAATAAATATGCTGGATAAATAAATGAAGAGGGAGCACAAAGCTCTTTGTGTTACCCTTTGGAGCAGCTTGGAGGGTTTTGAATTGCAACCTCTGTTTTTT
>PVKS010045238.1:0-13897 GCA_004027875.1 Aplodontia rufa | reverse complement strand
CAGTGAGGACCCCCACAAGCAGAGGATGCATTTCTCCCTTGCTTCCATAAGTCAGGTTTTCAGGGTGGTTTACACAGGATTTCTGGTAAACCTGTGTTTCTGGGATCCAAAAGGGACTCTTGCCTGCCTGCCTCCCCGCTTCCTTTCTTTCTGTGGTGCTGGGGATTGAACCCAGGTCCTTCCACATGCCAGGCAAGTGTCCTACCACTGAGCTCCATCCACAGCCCTTTTTATTTTATTTTGAGACAGTGTCTTTGCTAGGTTGCCCAGGTTAGTCTTGAACTTGTGACCCTCCTGCCTCATCCTGGACCCTTGTCTTGCATGGACACCTGGCTGGAATTTGAAATCGAACCAGCTGCTCAAAGGGCCCTTCTGTGAGCCTGGGGGAAGCAGAGCATCTACAGATGAGGCCCTGGGCTCCCGAGATGGCCTCAGGGCAAGAATGTCGGCTGCCAACCCAGCTGCTCTGAAACTCCTGCTACAGCTAAATCAGGCAGGGTGCTCTTCAGACTGGGCCAGAATCCAGCAGGGCAAGGCATTTTCTCTGAACTTCTAAGCAGAAACATCTGGAAGCACGGGGGACCAAGCCTCAGGGTGAATCTCCCGCGCAGCCTGGCCAGGCATTTGCTAGATGAGCTTGAGTCATCGGCCTATGTCTCAGCACCCGCCTCCTTCCTTGGTCCTTTCCTCCGCTCCCGTCCTTCCCTTCTCACTCCCACTGAATGGACCACACTCCACTGGGGCAGCTGAACTTCCTGTTCCTTCTCCCCACACCCCAGGCACAGGACAGCCTTCCTGTGGGAAGGACCTGTGCTTGGGGAAGGGAGGGGGCACGTCTCACCTTCCTGTTGGTCTTCACCCTAGAACGTCCTGCAGGAACGAGGTGTCACTGCCGTCTCCTCAGGTGCTCTACTGGACACCTGGCCATCCCTGCCCCTAGCCCGGCCACCTTGGTACAGAACACATCATTTCTAGCCTGGATTGCTGCTGACAAGCTGGGTCCCCTCCAGACCAGACAGTCCCTTGGATCATAGTTTTGACCTTGTTCTTCCTGTGATTTAAACCCTCATCCAGTCTCTGCTGCTGTGTGTGGAAGGTTTAGACTCCTGGGCCTGGTGCACAGTACCTGGGTGCCCACTCCTGTCCATCCCTCAGCAGCCCTGTCCCATTCAGGACTGCTGGATGGGCATCCTGGACCCTGTGGCTGCTCCAGATTGGGGTGCTTTCTTGAACCTTCAGAACCTATACAGGTTAAGTGCTTTTATCCAAAGCCTCCCTTCCTCTACATGTCTTGATGACACTCCTCCTCTTCCTCATCCTCTTCTTCTTTTTGGGTAACAGGGATTGAGCCCAGGGATGCTTAACGCTGAGCTGCATCCCCAGCCCGTTTTTATTTTGTTTAAAGAGATTGGATCTCCCTAAGTTGCTTAGGGCCTTGCTGAGGCTGGCTTTGAACTTGTGATCCTCCTGCCTCAGTTTCCTGAGCCGCTGGGATTACAGGGGTGTGCCACTGTGCCCGCCTCTTCTTGCTAACTGCTACGGGGCATTCAGCCCTCACTTCACTTCCTCTAAAACGATTCTCTGATGACCCAGCCCTGACCCCAGGCTCCCCTCAGTCAGGTGCTTCCTCCCCTGGGACTCTGCCAGTGACCTGGATTATCCCTCTGACAGCACAAAATATGGTAATTGTCACCCCCACAGCCAGGGCTGGCAGTGCACCAGCCAGCGCTGCAGGAGCGTTCTTTCGGGTACTGCGTGCCCAGCATGGCTCTGGGTTCTCATCACACACTAACGCGCTGAACTCGGCTCTGGGTTCTCATCACACACTGACGCACTGAACTCTACAATCAGTCCTGCGAGGAGGGCGCTCGTCCTCCCATTTCATACGCGAGGCAGCGGAGGCCCACAGAGGCAGTAATTTAACCTCGAAGCTAAGGTGGGGAGCCAGGAACAGAACCCAGGCAGCGGGACTCAGCAGCCCACTGTCTTCTTTCAACAGAGCCACCTGTTTACCTGTCTGGCTCCAGTTTCAGCTCCCTGTGGGCTGGGGCGGCACCTGGCTCATCCTGGTCTCAGGGTCCAGCAACAGAACGCGATCACACCGGGCAACCGAGCTGTGCCCCGATCAGGTCACACAGTGCCAGGTGAGGCCGACCTTACTCCACCATGAAGCTCTCCCCGGAAGCGGGGAGCTGGGTCTTCCACATCCTTCACCCCAGGGCACACAACTAGGCACTAAGGAGAAGGCTGCAGGTGGCTGACTGGGGGTCCTGGGGGATGAACAGGAGGTGACATGAGGTCCTACCCCTGCCCCGGGCAGAGTAGGAAATATGAGCCTGCAGAAGGGCAACCCACCCTGTTTCCAGAGCTAAGGTAGGGAGTTGCTTGGGTTCAGATCTTGAGTTCAAATTCTGCCCTTCTTGGCTGAGCGACCTTAGACAAGTCAACCTCTCTGGGCCTCAGTTTCCCCATCTCTAATGGGGCTAGTTGTACCTATTACTCAGGGGTGCACAGTGAGGATTAAGGGAGGCAGCACGTGTCAAGTTCAACACGCAGGGCCATCTCTGTGGACTATGTGTCAGGAAATATGTGTTAAAATGATAAAAGCTGAGTTCCAGAGAGAAAGAAGGATTCCAATCTCCAGGTGAGTACAAAATCAATTGCCATTTATTTTGCCATCTGGTCCCCTAAGTGCTTAGAAAGCCGGGAAGAAGAGGCCAAAGAGCCAAAGAGCCTGGAGATCTGGGCACTGGTGGATGACATCAGCTGTCAGATACAGCAAACGCTGGTGACGCTGATGCCAATCAGACACCTGGTGAGCTTAGGATTGGACCAGGCCACTTCAAGATGAGGGATGTCTGACCCCCACTTCAGGTGGCTAAACACCAAAACGTGTTTTATTATTTATTTTTTGGTATCAGGGATTGAACTCATGGCTGCTTGACCCCTGAGCCGCATCCCCAGCCCTTTTTATTTTTTTATTTTGAGATAGGGCCTCACTAAGTTGCTTAGGGTCTTGCTAAGTTGCTGAGGCTGGCTTTGAACTTGCAATCCTCCTGCCTCAGCCTCCCAAGTTGCAGGGATTGCAGGCATGCACCACCACGCCCAGCTCAAAAGGTGTTTTATTACCTAGTGCTGAACATGACCGGCAGACTCATCTATTACTCCATCCTGGATCCCGTGGAGGGTGGGGCTGAAGAAAGGGTAAGAGATGAGGGTGACCCAGAGGGAGTCAAGAAGGTCTATTTCCAAGTGATGAAAGGAGAATTTTTAAAAAGTGAAGTCCAGCGATTTTGGTTTCCAGGTTGATACGAGAAATTTTTAAAAGAGGTAGAAAACAGACATAAGGGAAGGACAAGGAAATATACTTTAATTTTAAATTCCATAAACTTTTCCAGGCCTCTCACTCCCCAAGCCAGTGTCTACCACTTCTGTATTTCCAGGAAGTCTATAACTCTTAGAGTTAACTGTAAATTCACTCATGATAATTGTTATAGAAGTTATGATAATTACCTTGTACACTGCTTAATTAGTCCACCAATAACTAGATTATGTGAAGAGAGATACTTGAAGAAACCTACAACTTAGGAGACTTTCCAACATTATCTACCAACCAGATAATGGAGACTACTCAGCCTAAACATCCTGATAACAGACTTAACAAACCCTCTCAGGGCCCCTCTCACCAAGCTTCCTTTAAAAGCAGAGCCAGGGCCAGGTGTGGTGGCTCACACCTGGATGTGACTCAGGAGGCTGAGGCAGGAGGATTTCAGGTTCAAGGCCAGCCTCATCAATATAGCAAAATCCTGTCTTGAAATTTAAAAAATAAATAAACATAAAAAAACGGGTCTGGTGATGTAGCTCAGTGGTGGAACACCCCTGGGTCGAATCCCACTACCTCCCCCAAAAGTGGGGGACCCCAAAACACATCTCTCACTCTCCCTTGAATGTGTGTCCCTTGCTTTACCCAGTAGGTCTTTGCTTCTTCACTGGCAAGAGCTGAAGTTCTTTTTTGTCATAAATGCCAAGGACCCACTTTTCCTGAGTCAAATCCATCCCGCCCCCTACCCCCACCCACCCCCTCGGGTCTCTCCAGGAATTCCCTGGAGCCCTCCTCTGGAGAAATCTCTTCTCTCATGACAAGGCCACCTACAAATGCCCCTGGGGTCAAAACTTGTGAAAACATACCATGGGGACTCCCTGTCCCGCCAGGCCCCGGCTTAGGGCACAGGGTCACTGCTGTGCAGCTTTCCGTGGGTGTGGGACAGGCCCTGCTGGCTTCTGGCATGAACAGAGTTCATGCCTGTGGCACAACTGGCAGGACTCACGGACAGGCAGGAGGCCTGGCCACAACCCACCCCGTCCTGCCCCCTCCCCCAGTGCACTGAGGACCACCACAGCCTGCAGGGACAGGGCACAGCTGTCCTAGGCCAGAGGGGAGGGTGACAAGGCAGATTTCTGGCACTGCTGCCCATTTATAGAAAACTCCAGCAAAGGGCCATCTGCTGGGTGCAGGGCCTGGGGCAGGATCCACAGCTGCCTCCTTCCCAGCCCAGCAAGCAACCGGCCTGCAAAGGACAGTGCCCAAGTACACCTGAGGGAGGCCTGGGGACACATGTTCAAGGCCACTTCTGGAACCCTGCCAGGGATGGATACTGTCCACGGAAGGGAAGGGAATGAATGATCAGCAAGTGGAAGCACATGAGCCCCCTCGGGTCATAGAGGAGCGTGCGGAGGGCCTGGGAGGTTGAACTCTTGGTCCCGAGGCACGGGGTGGGTAGAGAGCCACCCACTGGCACAGCTCCGAGATAACCAAATCCCTTTGGCACCATTTCAGGCCTCGGGCGGCTTAGGCACTGAGCTTCCTGCTTGGTTTGTCTGTTTGGGGTGCACTTGTTAGCAGGGCGGGGTGGCTGTGTCTGGGTGACAGACATGTCCCCCTCCTCCTTCCAGCCCCTGTGAACATGAGCATTCTCCACCCTGCGGAGAATGTTCCGGTCAGTTTGAGCTCTTTGAGTTGGAAAGTCGAAGACAGGCAGCACCGAGGCACAAGGATAACCGGGAGGGAAAGGGGCAGGCAGCAGGGACAGGCCTCAGGGACACAGTTCAGAAGCAGGGAGCAGATGGTCCACCGGCTCACGCTCAGGGCACAGAACGGAAGGTGCGCACGCCTGCACCCGCATCCACCCTGAGCCAGCGAGAGGTGCTTCTGAGCCATGCGCCACCCCAGCTGGGTCAGGCACCTGCCAGGATCAGATCTGAGGGCAGCTGCACCCGGAGCCAGGGGGCGGCGCTGGGGTGGGGTCAGCTGTGACTTCTGGCAGCTCCAATTTGGCCTCATCCTGCAGAGATGAGGGGCTGAGAGCTGAAGAGCGGCTCTGTGCCCCACTTCTTTCTAAGCAGAGGATAAAACGAGTGAGGATGTTACGCCCTGGTCGCAGGACTTTACCTGTTCCTCTATCTATCCATCCTCCATTCTGCCCCCAACCCAAGCGTCTCCTCCCCTGGGCTGGTCCCTGAGCTGGCCGCTCATCCTAGATACTCTGCGGTCCACACGCTGCTGCAGGAAGCTGTGAACCCCTCTCTCCCCTCTGCACCCGTCCTCAGCCCGCAGATGTTCAGTAGATGCGTGGTGATGAGCAGCGATATCAACCTGAGCCCCTGCCACAAGCCAGGTCCTGCAGCAAGAGTTCCGTGGGGCTTATCCCAGTGACAATCCTCAGCATGTCCCCCTGGCAGGAGGCCATGTAGACAGTGAGATCATATGGAGAGAGAGTAGCAGAGAAAGGATTCAACCCCAGGCAGGATGGATAGAGGGGAGCTCTCAGAGTCTTCCAGAGGCAAACCAGTGAGCATGAGACCTAGCAGCAGACCCTTGGGAGTGGCTCTTGTCATCTGACACAAGCCAGAGCCGCAGGTTAGGGGATCAGCGTGCTACCTGCAGGGCCAGCTGAGTGCTACTTGGAGTCCCCAGTCCTGGGCACCCGTGGAGATCAGGGAACAGAGCGTACCCCCCTACACACACACAGCACAGCAGCCTGACAGCCAGAGAGGGCACCTGCAGGGGTGGATTTGCCTCCCCCCTCCCTGGTCCCTGCTCCTCACGCATGCACACCTCTCCTCCTCTACCCTGCGTATGCCCCCCTCCAGTTCCACTGTGTATCACACCACTTGGCCATCTGTGTTAGATGATCAGGAACACCCAGTTCTCACTTCTTCAGTGAGGTTCGAGTTAAGAAGATGACAAATTAGACCTCAGGCTACTTTGGGTCACTTATTGGCCCCAGAACCACACCTCCACCTTCCTGCCATTTTGCTGTTTGCTTTAAATGCCTGGATCTCACACTTCCACAAACACAAGAATCCAGGGGCACGTGCTTGTTAAAATGCAGATTTTCAGGCTCCAAAGGTGCCGCAGACCCAGGAGTCTGCACCTTTTACAAATCCTCTGGGTTAATCATCTGCAGAAGCAGGGCTTAAATCCTTGGTACCAAGTTACGGGGCAACATAGGTCTGCACACAGGTCTCTCCCAGGTCCCCTGCACCCTCTCTTGAGCATTGTGACAGCTGATCAGAAGGTCAGGTCAGGAGGCATCAGTGCAATTCCACAGAATGAGGAAGCAGAAGTCTAAGAGGTGTTTGCTCAGGGCGACAGGGCGCATCACGTGTCAGCGTCAAGTGCAGACACCCCTGCTCCTGGGTCTGTTTCAGCTCTTCTCATCATCTTTGTGTTACTTTTTCCTTTCTGGCTGTACATCTTAAAGCCAGCCTAGAAATTCACTGTTAATAACTGGAGGTAAACACTGGGAGGAGGGCTGGGAATGTAACTCCATGGTAGAGCACTTGCCTAGCATGCACAGGGCCCTCAGAACATGCCTGGCACTGCCAACACACACACAGCAGCAGCAAACAAACACCCCCCCCCCAAAAAAAAAACATTAGAAGAAACTGAAAATCCCCTAAGCTCCTGTTAACCAGGACAATTCCTATTCATGCACCGATGTGTTTTCCAAACCTCTTTCTCGGGTCTTCGCTGATGTTTGGTAAGCCACGTTGCTCCAGGGGCACAGGGATGGCAGGGCTTTAGCTGGCCCCTAAGGTCGGGAGGAAGACTCTGGTTGTTGGCCCTGACCATCTCCTTTCAGCCCATCGCTACACCTGCTGCCTCTCCTTGGCTCGTTTTCATTCTCTTCCCTCTGCCTCCAACGTTAGAGCAGGTGGGGCCCAGGACAGCAGGGCAGGTGGGGACAAGCCTTCCTGGTCAGGGGTGGTGGTCTCAGGATGATGGAAGCACTGAACTCAGGACTTAGAGGATCCGCACTGTTTTCGTAAGTTGAGGCAGAGGGCCAAGGGCACCCTGGAGCCCAGAGCAAACCGAAGTCAGCACTTTCCATGGGGCCCCCCCCCCCGCAACAGGCGGAGCGCTAGGGAGAACCAGGGACTGCACTCCATCCTAAGCTCGGACGGAGCAGCGGCCTGAGCCTGGGAGTCCTAGTCCAACTCCTGGGAACTAACTCACAGCGGAAGCCAAATGACCTGGGAACTCTTGATGCTTTCAAAAGAGGAGAAGGGGGTTTGATCATTCCAGATGTGAGAACCGAGAGGAGGAAGACGAGCGCCGCTGTGTCCGCGAGGGCTGCGCGTCTGACTAGCTCCTTTCCTTTGGTCTGAACCCACTGCAGTTCCTTAGAATTTTGCTTTACCATAGTCTCAGCTTTGGGGAAGTTCTGAGGCCAGCCCCTGGGAGACTTGCAAATCGGTTCCTGCGGAAGCTGCCTCTGAATAGCGCCTGATTACACTCTAATTACCTCTAAAGCAACCACTTAACCAATTACAGCGCAGCCTGTGAGGGAAGAGATGCTTTGGAAGGGTGGTGGGGAGAAACTGCAGCTATTACTATTATTATTCCTACTATTAAAAACCATGCTATGGGGGCTGGAGCGGTGGCTCAGTGGTTACGGCACTTGCCTGGCATGTGCAAGGATGCAGGTTCAAATCCGAGCACCACATACACAATGAAGCCACATGAAAAAAAAGAAATGAAATAAAATTGAGTCTCTCTTTCTCTCTCTCTTTAAAAAAACAAAACAAAAGAAAAATCCATGCTATGTCTAGAAGTCAGTGGCTCTTTCCATAGTGGATTTAACCCATACCCCTGCCCCCGTTCCAGAGGGCACAGTTGTCCGCCTGGATCCATTCCTCCATCCCCTGTGCCTGGCTGACTCCTAACTTGCCTGTCATGTCCCCATGTCCCCAAGGCCATGGCTCCACCAGGTCAGGGGGTTGTCTGCCATTTTCAATGGCCGTGTCCCTGGCACCTTCTGGCGGGAACACAGTACACGCTCAACAAGCCAGCCTGGAGAATGAGGCGCGTCCTCCTCCACTTCTGATGTGGATTACTGTCTACACTCCACGCCAAAAGCATCGCTCAGCTCATTAACCTCATAAACATTTAGGAACACCCACAGTGCGTCGGGAAGCGGACTGCTCCAGTCCTGTCACCTCCACCATCCCAGACACAGCTCTTCCTTCTGGATCCTCGAGACCTGTTCAGAACTACGCTGGGGCCTAAGGCAGCTTGGACTGGAGGACCCTGCCCAGCGGGAAAAGGCCTCCTTCCCAATGGCAGCAAACGTCCCTGCTACTTTCCCACCCCGTCCTTCTTGTGCAGGGCCCTGAATTCTCCCGGACAGTGACACTGATTAGATGTGCTGAACAACAGGCTGTGAGTTCTATCCACACCAACTCCACACACAGGCCCCGCGTCACGCCCGCGTCAGGCGACTCTTGAGGAATGACGCTCTCAGACCTGTGGCAGGCTCGCAGCAGCGTGGACACCCTCACACCCGCTCCCCGCCTTCCCCATCATCCTACCAGGCTGGCTCCTTCCAGGAAACCCCATTCAGGAGCAGGCTCACTGTTCCTCCTCTTGTTCTGCGTTTTAGCTCCCAGTGGCCACCACCACCACCGGGACTCTCCTGCTTCTTTGGAAGAAAGGGTTTATTTTTAGTTTCCTGCGCGAGGTACTAATTCCAGGCCTTTGGTTTATACCACAGCCTTTTAATTAGAAGCCCCTTCATTTTCCATTTCAACCCAGCTGCCTTGGTTTCTCGTAGGACAAGCTGGGGGCAGATGCAGTGTCCGTCAAGCTCGGGCTCTGCACCTGGGGGTGTCTCATATCACATGGGCCTCACTGGTTCGCAGGGACCACCCCAAAGCCAACCTCTAAGTGATCGTCAGAAAACGAAAGGGCAAGAATTACCTTTGAACTCTGAAGCTGGACCTAGAGCCAAGGTTTAAAGAGGCTCTGGTTATAAATTCTGCTAAGGATTCTAGATGAGACCTTAGCAGACCTCAGGATGAAACATGCAACTCTGCCCCTCTGCTGTGCAGGAAGGGACATGGTGTTTGCTGTCTGTCCTAACCTGGGTTGACAATGCCTGTGCCACAGCCACTATTCTTGCCAATCCTACTTCACTGGCTTAAAGGATGACGAAGAGGGACTGACGCCCAAGACCAAACGGCTCCCTGCTGTCTGGTGACACTGTGGCCATGCAAAGTGGCGGACACAGAGGGTAGCAAGAGCATCCAGGTGCCACTCCACGGGGCTTTGGGAACCTGTAGTCACCCGACCTCATCTTGCTGGAGTCTGGGGAGGTGAATGTACCCACCGAGGATCCATCCCGAGAGACGGACCTGAGGCTACTACAGCCGTGAGACTCTGCCTGCCCCCCATCATCTCCAGACAAATCAGTCCTGCACTTGGAGGGCAAGAACTGAAAGATGCACAGGAAGACGCGAGCCCAGGCAGACAGCGTATCATACTGTTCACATCTGGGTAGTCAGAATAACGTGTTGGCATTCCAGCTGGAACCTGGGCTCTGCCACACAACAGCTGTGTGACTGAGGAAATCACCAAACGTCTCTGAACCCTCAGATTCATTAGTCAAGTGGGGATAATGCATCATGCCTCCTACACCCAGGTGCCTTGCACAGCATGAGAGACAGGGGAGGCTCATTTGGAATTTAAAAAAAAGTTATGAACAGCTTTATCATGGTACAGTGTGCACTTTATGAATTTGAAAGGGACCTTAGAACTGTTTCAGCTATTTTAGAGCTGGAGAAACAGAGATCCAGGAGGTGAATTGATTCACCTGAGGTCACACAGCCCATGCGGCGAGGCTGGGATGAAGAACCAGGTCTCCACAGTGCTGTCTTCCTGTTTTGGCACCACAGTCTAAAGCTCACCAAGATTGATTGTCCTTGGGGTTGGAGCGGTGGCTTGGCGGTTACAGCACTTGCCCAGCATGATGCACAAGTACACAGGTTCAAACCCCAGCACCCGCATACACAACTAAGTGTCAGAGCAACAAAAGCCATGTGGGAAAAAAAAACTCAATTAAAAAAAATTGATTCCCTCTGTCTCTCTCCTCTCACTTTTCTCTTTAAGAAAGAAAGAAAAAAAAAAAAAGAATGGTTGTCCTTAATTTATCAAGGAAGGGAAAGTATAGAAACAACCTCAAGTTCATGCTGACAGAACCCTTGCGACACTAAGGTCTTTGCAAGCACACTCATGTAACCCTTCCCCATGTCCCCAGGAAGGTACTGTGATTATCCACACGTTAAGATAGTGACTTGAGGCTCAGAACGTGGAGGGGCTTGTCCACAGTCACACAGCCACAATGAGAGGGAGCCGACTTGGATGAACTGATACCAAAATCCGGGCTCCTGAGGCTGATCGTCCACCACCAACCTCTGTGTCTAATGCACCCAGGCACTGGGGAGAATGACACCCCTGGGTTGCCTCTCACATTAGGTGTGGTAGATTTAGCAAAGAAAATATAGAATAGTTCAGTTGGAATTTTGGATTTTTGTATGAGTATATCCCAAATATGGTGTGGGATATACTTATACTAAAAATTATTCCTGGTCTAGCTAAAGTCAACTGGAACAGGCTGTCCTGTGTTTTATCTGCCAGCCCTGGGCTAACATGCTCGTCCCTTCAGGGAAGGCTACAGACTGGCCACAGCGGATCTCAAAGGCTCTGTGAGGTAGGCCCACTGGGGGAGGGAAGAGTTGGGGGAGCTCTCCGGGGACTTTTGAGCACAGAGCAGGCCTGGGGCCAGGTGGCTTTGTCTACTGGGCCCCACAAGTGCCAGCTCCTTAGGTGGGGCCGTGGCTGGAGACCTCCCAGCATCCTTTTTTCTTTCTCTCTTTTAATTGTGAATTGTACCAATATTCGCACCACAGAATCCGTCATTTTAACTGTCGGGAAGTGTTCGTGTTGAGGGCAGTGAGGACATTCATGATATTGTGCAGCCATCAGCACCAGCCATGTCAGAAGCTCTTCATGGTGCACGGCTGAATCTCCGCACCCATCAGCAATACCCCCTCGCCCGCACGCTGCTTCCTGCCCCTGAATCCCACTGCTCCAGGCCCCTCCTTTCAGAGGGACCATGGGTGACAGTCCTGTGACTGGCCGATTTCCTTTAGATGGCATCCTCAAGAAGCGTGTGTCAGGATCTCCTTCTCTGGGAGAAGGTCTTTCTGAGAAGAGGTCTGAAGGGGCTCTGGGAGCTTAAGTCTTCTGGGCTCTTATTGGACGACAGGATGGAGACCTCTCCAGGGAGAGCTGTTCAGAGTCCCAGGAATGAGAGGTCCCCAGGGGCATGGCAGCCCCTCACCCCAGAGTCGAATGCCCCAGTCCATCCTGGGGGCCCACAAATAAGCCAGCAACGGATGCACGGGGCGCTCCAAGGGTGCTTCACTTCTGCTCCACGGGTAAAGCTAAAGCACAGAGCGGAACATGCGTGTCCCCGCTGTCAGCACGCAGCGCTGACCGTGTCTGGGAGCAGACGCAGGGGCCCCAGGCCCACTCTACCCGCCAGGCAAGGAGCCCGTGCGCCCCACACTGCACTAATGCCCCCCACAGGGCGGAGGAGGACTTGGTCACACGCACAGCACAGTTCTGGGCTTACAGTAGGTGCTCAAGAGAGACAGCCATGGAGTGACGCGGTGGTGCTCAGAAGACAAAGCCCCAATTAGAAGGGTGTGTCGCGATGCTTGGGTTTGGAGGAAAAGCTTCCCTCCCAAATTGAAAAGGAGATGCGGCAGGCTGGGGCGTGGCTTGGCGGGGATGGGGTAGGCCAGGGGCGTGACTTGGAGGGGGTGGGGCTGGCCTGGGGCGTGGCTTGGAGGGGATGGGCGGGCTGGGGCGTGGCTTTGCAGAGACCACGCCTGCTGTGGTCTGAGCCAGTTCCACTCATCTCTGTATTCTGGTTCTGCCACATTCTTGCTATGTGACCCCAGAAAATTTGCTAACCTCTCTGTTCTCCCACTAGCTACACTAAGACATTACATTAAAACATGCAAAGAGCATACCACAGTACTTGGGATATTTGAAACATTATCATGCTTAAATGGAGTCCTCAAATGTGCCAGCTGCCCTTGTTGTCACTATTATTACTACTACTAGTTGTTGCCACCACACTCAGGTTATTAATACTGTCTTTGTGTTACAGACAGAGAAACTGAAGCTCACGCAGAGGGCACCGCGCCAGAGTTGGCACTCAGACTGAAGTGTCTGGTTCCCTTTGGAATGGGGTGACACTGGGATACCCCTCTGAGAATGGAGGACCAAAGACAGGAAAGCTATTAGCCTCCCCCAGACACAGCGACCTTTCCCCTAACACTGCTGGTGTCAGGAGAGCTCTAGAGAGATGCCCTCTGCAACTGAGCCTTAACCAGGTGGCGGCTGATTGACAGTGTTTTGGGAGGTCAGAAGGAGGCAGAGCTGGCCAGCAGGGGAGGAGGCCGTTGGGTTTTGGACTTTCTCTGCAGCAAAGACTCTAGATAGCAGGGTTGGAAAGGAGACCCGGGTCACAGGAAGGCAGCGGTCCCACCAGCAGCACCCTCTCTCCCTCAAGCAGGAACAGTGACACTGGAAATAAAACACGTCCTCACCACTTTTGAAGCCCTTGGAAAGATCCGATCTATCCACCTGGGGTGGGCGCCCTTTGCTGTGTTTTATAAAGCATGCCCACCTTATCCAAGCACTGCAGCTGATTACAAACGGAATATACTAACAGTTACGGTTAGTAGAGCGCCAAGTTTGGGCATCTCTCTTAGCTCAAGCTTCCTAGTGGCCAAGGAATAAAGGGAATAACGGGTTATAAAACCTTTATCTCTAATGAAGCGGAGAGCACACAAGATTTAGAAGTGAGATCTGCAGGTGAGTTTAGGCTCTGCCACTTGCAGACCATGTGACCTCAGGCAATACCTCAACTTCTTGCTTCCTTTTATATTAAACAGCTTTGAAATACCTCCGAATACTGGGGAAATCAAACACAAGGCTGTGGTGGTGCTTTGAAAACTATAAAATATCTTACACAAGCCTCACTTGTCTTGGTGTTTACGATCATTCTTCAAGTGAAGCCGACTTTCCTTTTCCCCCTGTGCCTGTTGTGTTCTCTTTGAAGAGCTCTGGAAAGAGTTCATCACACAACTCCTTATATCAGGGACACAGAATAACACCGAGGATGGAAGCAGCGGCTGCCATTCCTAGAGCTAATCCTGTATCAGGCATGGAGTCGCATTCGCTTGAGTCTAAATGAATGGGGCAACTGTCTCTCTCACTTCACCTCCACGAACTTCTAAGAGATGCAAATCGGAGCATTAGGATTTGTTTTGCAGGGGTGGGGAAACTGAGGCACAGAGAGACATGGTCCGGTAAGAATGCCTTTCCCATGAAGGTGGCACTGGAGGGCAGAGAGACAGGGAGAGCCAGCAGTGGGCGCTGGAGCCATATGGGAAGGAAGGCTCTGGTTGAGGGTACCCTTTGGAGGTGGCTACGTGGCCCGTGAGTGACAGGAGATAAGCCGCAGCAGAGAGGTAAAGA
>PVKS010045237.1:0-13906 GCA_004027875.1 Aplodontia rufa | reverse complement strand
TCCTATAAAATTATCTGTGCATCCTAACCTATGGGCTAAAAAGTTAAAGCCTAACCTCTACAAAGACAAAAAGGGTAAACATGTCTTATTTACTGCTAGGGAGTTAAAGCTCATCCTCTGTAACAACAGGAAAGGTAAACATGCCTTTCTCACTCAAAGTTCACAATACAATGTGAGCACTCAGGATGGTATTGGTGAACATTTCACGTATATTGTTTCTTTGTTCCTTAGTTCTAATTATTTTGCTTTCTATATCCAATTTTATTTTAAAGTCAGTACAGCTTTGTTTTCCATGATTTCTATATGTGTTATAACAAGTATCCTTCTCAACAATCCACAACAGTTGTCTAAGCATTAGAATTCTCATAACAATCAGAGAGTTTCAGTTTGAGCAAATTCACAATACATATAATTATTAAAACACAGCCAATTCCTAGAAGGGATGGTCTTGGCAATCTCCAGGGCTGGCTTTGCCTAACCCATCCCCAAGCCTGGACTTTGTCAGACAGAACTTCGGTGGATATTGCCTCCTCCAATCACCTGCACATCTGTATAAAAAAATCATGGCTTTACTTTTTAAGCATTTTAATCCTTTATTTCCAAATACTTCCCAAAATTTAATCCTCCTACCTGATTGCTGAGAAGCTCCTTTTTTTTTATGTCTAGCAGTATTTCTCTGGAAACCACTCTAAGGTCAGATCTCTATATCTATACTTACCTACAATCACATTCATTTAATCAGAAAGCAATTATGAAATTCTATAAAATAAACCAGAACAGAAAGCTTAAAGAATTTTCCTAGGGGCTGGAGCAGTGGCTCAGCGGTTTTGGCGCTCGCCTGGCAAACACGAGGACCCAGGTTCAAACCCCAGCACCACGTACAAAACTAAGTGTTGGAGCAACTAAGGCCATGTGAAAAACTAAATAAAGTTGTTTCTCTCTTTCTCTGTCTCTCTCACTGTCCCTCTCTCTTTAAAAGAAAAAAAAGAAAGATTTTTTCCTAAGGACATATCAGTTGTGTCTAGAGTCTTTTAATTTTAAAACATCGTGGAAAAACATTCCTTAATGTAAATGTTAAGCTTTCCTGAAAAAACATCATTTTAGGTTTTGTTTTATCTTAAAACAAAACTTACATCACTTATTTCTAGTTGTCTCCAAGGGAGATTTTTTTTAATCTATATTGAGATCAGAATTAAAGAAAAATGCTTTCATTAATTTTTCTGTGTCAAAAATATGAGTTTAATTTGAAACAGAGAAATTAATGATGGCCATTATGATATACCCTGCAGTGCATCTATTTTGTTCTGCAAGGTGTATGTGAATCTCAAATTGAAGAATACATACCAAGTAGCATTATTTTTTTCTTAAGCATCTGTTTATGTTTAGGTAAGAAATCACTGGCATATATTTTTTAATCCCAATCATTCAACTAAGGTAAGGTTAGACCATATGTGTAGATGTAGATGATCTTTGTAGATACTTTTCTATCAGAAAAGGTGTTTTCTTCTACCTCTGCTCTACTATTTGTATTTGCAAGAAGGAATGTGGGGATTTGGCACTAAAGAAAAAAATTATCTCTTATGGTTTGAATATGAAATGTCCACCAATGGCTCATTTGTTGAAGTCTTGGTCTCTGTTTTGGTTAATTTTTTTTCTGCTATGATAAAAAAAAAAAAAAAAACCTCACAAGAATTATTTTAGAAGAAGGAAGGTTTATTTTGAGGCTCACAGCTTCAAATGTTTCGGACCATAGAAGGCGGGCTCCATTCCTTGGGGCTTGAGGTGAGGAAGAGAGTGTGCTGGAGGAAAGGGACTCAGGGCATTGTAAGCAGGAAGTAGACAGCTCTGCTCATCAACGACAAATACCTATCCTCAGAGACCAACCTCCCCCAGCCACAGTTTACCTGCCTATAGTTACCTCTTGGTTAATCCATATCAGGGCATCAAACCAATCATTTCACCAGCTTTATTTTTTCACACAGGAGCTTTTGGGGGACACTTCGCATCTATACCATAACAGTTACCAGTGCAGAAATATTCAGAGGTGGGACTTTTGGAAGTAATTAGATCACAAAAGCTCTGAAGTCATCAGTGGATTCGTCCACTGATGGATTTATAATTTGGTAGCATTGAAAATGGAGTTTCTGTGCTTCTGCTGGTAGATGGGGTCTGTGTAAGCTGCAAGCTTCTGCAGCTGAGGAAGTCTGTTTTACTGTTTGTAGCTAATTAAGGCAGGGGATGTCTGACAGTATCAGCGCTGAGGGTTGTATCCAGCAAAGCTGGATTCTTCTCCTTTACCATGGAATGGTGCATTGCCAGGTCTTAATGGTGGTCTCTGCCCTCGGGTGCTGCAACAGAAACAGCAGCTCACCCTCAGTTTCTTATTTCTGGTTCTTGTCTTGTAAATTCAAAGAATGAAATCCACAGACAAGGAAAAGTGAGTGTAACAGAGTAGGATTTATTCAAGTGAGAAAAAAGAGACAGCTCTTACAGGAGGAGAGGGGATCCTCTAGGGATTGTTTGAGTGTGCTAGTCTAAGGGTTTACATAGCTCTTGGGTCAATGCTGTTGGTCCAAACTTTTGCTATTCAAGTCTTGGAAGGCATCAATGCCATTGGTTAGCCTTGCAGCCTCCACTCAGGTGTGACTCCACTACTCTGTTTTTTCTGCTTGGTCACGCTATCACCAGGCAGGTTGCTGTACCCAGGTTTGCCTTGACCCTAGCTTGTGTGCCACAGGTTCTTTCTGGCATGGTGGGTTTTTCATGGCCTAGGCCCGCGCTTGCTACTCATGCTCCATCCCATTCAGGCTGCTGCTTGGAGACAAGTGCTTGGCTTTCGCATAATGCAGTGGTTGTGGAAACTGTAGGAAGTGGGACCAGCTTGGTGGAAGTAGGTCATTAGGGACAGCCCCTGAAGGATAAATTCTGTCCTTGGTCTCTTCTGCTCTCTGTTTGCTTCCTGGCTGCCAAGAACTGAGCAACTTTCCTCTAACATACCCTTCCACCATGATGTTCTGCCTCACCCCAGGCCCCAAGCAATGCAGCCAGCTGACCATGGACTAAAACATCTAAAATTGTGAGCCAAATGCATCTTTCCTTCTCTAAAATTCTCTGCCCGCTCCACACATATTTGCCATATCAAGGGAAAATTCACTAATATAATGTATTTTATAATATTTTTTAGTGACATCCTGGGAAATTTTTCTGATGCCATTATGGTATAAAACAGCGAGACAGGTGCTTCAGAGTTGATGTTTTGTTCTAGACAAGGATAAACATTCAACTTATACTGAAAGTCATGGATAATGCTCATGAAGAACACCTTTTATAAGCATTCTTGTTTTACTAATGATGCAATTTTACATTTTTAAAGCATCGGGTGATTCACAGCATTCATTAATTGCTCTACCTGTGAAATAAAACATTCCTTATTCTGAGAAACTGGCATTTGGAAAAATGTAGAACAACTGAGGAATAGAGTTAAAACACAACCAAAGTAATTATTTATTATTCTTATCTGAATAATTTCAACATTATTTAAATTTATATATATTCTATGCAATTATTCAAGGTGTGAATATCAGAAGACTTCTAAAAAGAAATTTTCTGTATGAAAATTTTAAATACATATTTAAAAGTTAAAAAATGTTGAGGATAAAGTTGTTAGTTAATTTTGAATGATTTTTCTGGTGAAGAATGAATTGAAAGGACTAAATTTGCAGATGCCAGGTGAATGTTATCAGTGGTCTTCTGGGTCAATTCATTGTAACCAAATGACCTAAGCTGTTCAGGGAGCAGAAATATTCAAACTAGTTGCTTGATTTAATAGTTGTTTGAATTGACTAGTCAATTTAATCATATAAACTTCCCCTAGATTATGGAGTATATTATATATATACTCCATATATATATATATACAGAGTATATATATATATATAGAGAGAGAGAGAGAGAGAGAACACTCCTTTGGCAATTAGGCCAAAATGGGGAACGTGGTATAGGATAGGTGGGAGATAGAAAGGGGCTACTTCTCGCATCAGTAATAAGCACCAGTGAGATGGTGCATGTCTTCGCCTCCATCTTTCTAATCTTGTTTTCATAAGAAAATATGGATCAGGAAAATTTTAGAAATCATTTAATATCCTTCCCTTCCCTCCACTTTTAAGATGCCATTGTCTGTCTCTGTTTTTTATTTTTCCTGTCTACTGTAAAGCTAAAAAAAAATTCAGTGATTTGAAATAACAAAAAGCCAAAAGCAGATATGAAAATTCAGTTGAGCACATCTCATCACCTGCAAGTTTGCAATTTAGCAAATTGTAATAGTTTCTGATAAGAGCAGAAATATAAGAATTATAAACTGAATATTGCGTTCCTTCTAGCAAACAATATGGTAAAAGCCTTACCCTTCTTGAAACAGAGAAGGAGCCTTTGAAAGACAATTTAGTTATAATGGTGGAACCATCATGAGTGAGATTAGTATCCTTTCAAGAAGAGAAGCAGTAGCTTGCTTCCATTTTTCTTCCCACTGTTCAGGACAGCAGAGAAGATGGCCATTTGCAACCAGAAAGAAAACCCCCACCAGACCCCACACCTGTGGGGATTCTGATCTTTGCCTTCCCAGCACCCAAAACTGTGGGTAGTAAATCCTCGCTGTTTAGTTGCTGAGTCTATGGTATTTCTGTTATAGCAGCCCAATGACAGGAACTACTAGTGCTCTTTGACTTATCATGGGGTGACATCCTGATAAACCCACCATAAGCAGAAATACTGTAAGGTGAAAATGTATTTAATACAACAAACCTATCAAACATTTTAGCTTAGCAGACACACGTTACGACAGAGTAGTGGCTATTTCCACTGGTGGTAGTAGCATCAATGACTGGACTGTGGCTCACCGCTGCTGCCCAGCCTTACAAGAGAGTATTACACCTTTTATCAGTAGCCTAAAAGAACAAACGAGGTAGGTATTCTACTTCATGTGTATTGCTTTAATACCATCATTAGGTTGAAAAACTCTAACCATCATAAATTGAGGAAGACCTATGCAAGGCACCATTTAAATGCCTTAAATTAAAATCTGGGGGAATAACCCTTGTATAATATAATTTCCAACTTCGTTCTTGACTTCTTGATCCTTAGCCTGTATATCCACTACCACATTGACTATAATGTCCTCAGTGCCTGTAGAATAAGGATTAAAGGCAGAGAAGAAAGAACCTGTCCTAATCTGATTCTCTCCACCAGTTTTCCTTCACATTACTCCTTCTGTAGGTGGGCATACCTGGCTTTCCAAATTTCTTTGCTTGTTCTGATTTTTTCACCTACACGGATGTTTTAAGAGAATATTAGTATCTCTTCCCTTTTGGGCTATTTTATGACCAACTTTTTTGACAAATTGCATGAGATGTCAATGCTCAAAAGAGTACACATATAAACAAGTTAGATTCTTTTATGAATTTACTTCCTTCTTCTTAAGCAGATGCAGACTATGGTGATTGGTTATTTCTGTCAAGAAGATAAATGAAAATGTTAATTTGATGAATAGTGCCATAGATTCATAGAACCTGTCCTGAAGAGTTTTTTTTAAACCTTTTGGTTTATATTACTTAATTTAATAAAGAAACTAATATAAAGGATTCAACATTCTAAAGATTATAAGGCTTTACCTTTCACCAAAGGTTATTTCAGTCCATAATTTATTTCGCATCCAATATTAACAAAACACAGCAATTACTTAAATCAGAAACTTAATTAATATTTAACAGACATACCTGGTCATTTAATAGAAGGTGGCTAAGAGAAAGGAGAAGTTTTTTTTTTAAGAGAAAGGGACAATATGAGAGAGAAAGAGAGAATCTTTTTTTTAAATTTTAGTTTTTCATGTGGCTTTTGTTGCTCAGAAACTTTGTTGTGTACATGGTGGAGCTGGGGTTTGAACTCATGTACTTGCGCATGTCAGGCAAGCGCCATAACCTATGAGCCACTGCTCCAGCCCAAGGATATGTTTTGAAGAGGGGGCTTTCAGAACAGTCACCCACTTACTCCTTGCAGTGTTGTGTCTAATCACCATGACCTTGGAACTTGCTAGCAGTATAATTCTCAGGCTCTGCTCTAGACCTATGCAACCAAGAATGCCATGAGTGAGCCTGAGCATTCTTAAAAATTTTGTTTTTAGGTTGCATGTAATTGATATTTATGGGTTCTATTGTGATATTTCAATACATGTATATATAATGTCATAATCAAATCAGGGTATTTTTCATTATTTTTTTGTTCTGAGAGCGTTCAGACCCTTTTCTTAAAACTATTTTGAAACATTCAGTACAATATTGTTAATAATGTTCACTCTCTTGTGCAATGAAACACCAGAACTTAGTCCTCCTATCTAACAATAACTTTGTACCCATTAACTGATCAGTTCCAATTTTTCCTACCTTCTACCCTCCTGAGCCTCTGGTAGACACTTTATGCTATACTTCTATAAGATCAGGTATTTAGATTCCATATGAGCACTCTATATTTATATCACCTCGCCAGGTAATTCTTGGGAGCACCAAAATGTGAGAATCACTATTCAATGTGAATGGCAGATTTTACTCAGTTCCAATCATAATCGCTCAGGTGAGATATTTCCATGAAGGAAGTAAAACATTACCTGGTACAGGAAGGGAATTATGACTTTGTTATTTATTCAACATAGTTTTACATATTGGAGGTAATCATCATTATATATCCATGCGTACACAGATATTGACAAAGTAAGTTATGGCTGATCCTGGTCCAGGGTCTCCCTGCTTTGACCACTCCCTGCTCCCATGTCTCCCCTGCTTTACCATCATGTTATAGACAGAAATAAGCACACACATGTGTGCTAATTTTTAAATTTTCTGATCCTCTTTGCCCACCTATGTGTAGTTGGGCTTCTCACGGGAGTTGAGGGTTCCCAGTGGCATTGATAACCCCCTAATCCCTTCCTCCCCTCTCTGCTCCTCTCCCTTCTCCCCTAGGCTTTATAGTTATGGTTTCCCCCGTGTATGTGAAAATTCACCTGTGTTGAGTTTATTATTAACCTTAGCTAACTTTCAATCTCAGATTTTACTCTAGCTTAATTCTTTGCCTGTGTACGTTCAGTACATGATTTGGAGATGTGAGCAAAGTTAAAGTGAATTTAATCAATGTTGTTAACTAACTGGGATAATTGCCTCACTCTCTGAATTCCTTAGCTTGCATATAAATTGCCAGTAAGACATGATTTTGTGCAAGTGGTGCTTCAGCTGGTAGATAAGAGGTTAATTCAGGGAATTTTGAAATGTGTGTAATATTTTAGACCAAACCATTATGGAATCATGTCATTAAGCAAGCACCTGGAAATCAATGAAAAATATTGAAAATGCTTTTTGCATGCTGTTAAAAATTTACAAATTTCATGAAGGGTTTATATTTGTACCATTATTGCCTGCCATATACTCCACAAATTTGTCATCTTACTTTGCCTTGTAAATAGTAAGTCCATTTCAAGAGGGATAAATTGAACTCAAACGTGAGGACATGATAATCATGTTGAAAACTGTTAATTGTTAAATGTTGACATTCCAAAGTAAAAAAGTTTCACTTAGGCAGCTTTTAACTTAACTCTGAAGAACTAGTTACTATGTTACTCAAATAGGATTTGGAAAATTTTCTGGTTCGTTTTACCATGGAAATTTGACAGTTTAAAGTCATTATGCATATGTAGATTTCTAATGATAGTTCTGCTATTTATCTTTGAGGATTTATTAAAATAAATTATACATGGTTGCAGCTTTAGCAAAAAATATTAACATATCTTAAAATATGAATACATATTTTATTAATTAAATATGCCGTTGATTCTTTTCTGTAGCTTTCCTGCATCTTCACAAAGGTATATTTTTATGATTCATATTTGAACAAAATAATTTGACTAAATCAGAATTGCTGGAAGCCTACCCTGACCTTTCCTGTGTTTTGGGTGAATCTAAAAAACAACACAATATTCAAAACCTTCATGGACTATGAAAAAGAAGATCAGTAAGCATCCAGTCTGAATGCAATAAATAATTAAAGACACATCATAAAATAGTATGTAAATAAATCACCAATCAAAATATGTGCATTCCATAATACAGCGATTCTTAAATTAGGATGCTTGAAATACAGTTGAAAAAGATGTGGCTGTCTTAGAGGACGGGGCCAAGCCTTCACTGTCAGCACATGTTGTGATACCTGCATTAAACCAGGCTAATTTGACACATTCCTTCAGGACATGTCAGAATGTTTAATACCTCATCTGCTTTTCAATCTGTACAAGAGAGGACATAGCACAAGTATTTTCCAAACTCAATTGAAGATAGAATTCATAAAAACAATCATCTATCTCAAGGGTAACAATGTTTTATGGAGCACTTTTGGAAGTCACGGAATACTCCCCAAGGTGGAGAGGCCATGTTTTGAAGGGATTCTCCTGCAAGTTCTAATAAAGGATTAGGATATGAACTGGATTTTGCAAAAGAACTAAGATATTGTCTAACAGAAAGATAATTGTTGCATGATCTTACTTATATGTGGAATCTAAGAACACTGATGTCATGGAAATAAAGGAGAATGGTGTTTACCAGGGGCTGGGGGAGGCTGCAAAACAGAGTAACCAGGTATATGTTGGGCTCCAGGTACAAAATTTCAGATAGAAGGAAGAAATTTAAGACATATAATATGAGCCATAGTAACTATAGGTAAAATTATATTCTTACAAACTGTTCAGAGAATAGATTTTAATTGTTCTCATCTTATAAAACTGGTAAATATGTGAGGTTAGTGCATATTTTAATTAAATTAATTTAACTATTTCACAAAGTGCACATAGTTCAAAACAACATGTTGATGAATATATAAGATGTCAGCTTAAAAGTAACAAATAATACATTAAAAAATAAAGTACATTTCTCTCGTTTGTGGAAGCTAGAATAAAATCGGAAACAGTATGATAGATGGCTAAGCTAATAATAACCTCAACGTGTGAATTTTTACACAATCAGGGGGAACCTTGCCGTGGATGCTGGGGGATGAAGGGAGGGTGGCAGGGAGGGGGGAGGGAAGAGAGAGGATATCAAGGAACCTGGAGGGAGGGCATATAAAAGAATCAATCCAGTGGGGAACCTTCGACTTCCTTGAGAAGTTCAGTTAACACAGGGGTTAAGTAAGGGGAAACATGGAATCATTGGGAACCCAAGGGGGTAAATCACGGAATGGCATCAGCCTTGGTTTGCTCTGTCTTATACATTTGTTCTTGATTGTATGACAATGATTTCCTCCTAAATGTGAGACTATCTTTAAGGAATAAAAAAATGAATAAAAAAATAAAGTGCATAGATGGAGATATTAGGGAGCTAAATGCAATAAAATCTATGGCTATTATTGATATACTAATTAATAAAACCTTTAACAAACGAGAAATTCATCCAAATTGGAAAAGTACCACAACCCAAATATTTTCCCATTTTGTTTGGAAATTAGATTGGAAGTGTATATATTTTTTAATTATAGGAGAGATAAAGAAATGGTTATGTTTCTTGTCAAATAAACATTTGTGTGTTTATATGAGTGGAAAGTCTTCACAAAATATTTGTTACACAGTAAAGTGATATCTTTTGTTTAAATGGGGAATAGAACAACAAAAATCACTACTTTTTAAAAAATAAATATTCATTGTGATTCATTCATTGGATTTGTAGTCTGTTTGGTCATTCAATTCTACATCCATTTTGACAGGCTTCTTTTTCTCCAGTAAGGAGTCAGGATTTGGGAGGTAATTGTAGAAGGAAACACCAATAGTTCAGAAGACATCTTGGCCTGCTTTGCGTGTCCTTGGGGACAGAAGACCACGTGTGCTAGATTGTCATCACAAAAGGTGTCAGCTCAGAAGGCTGCTCCTGCTTTCCTCTTTAAATATCATTGGTTACTTCAAAGTCTACCAGGTAGACTTCTAAATCACTGGGCAGGTATACAAACAGCGCTGAAATGGAAGAAGTATGTTATGTTATTCACTGTCTTAACTGTACATGCCCTAAAATTATGAGACAGGAGCCAGGCTCACTGGTGCATGTCTATCATCCCAGCGTCCCAGTAACTTGGGACGTTCAACATGAGGATTGCAAATTGAAGACCAACTTAGGCAAACTAGTGAGACCCTGTCTCAAAATAAATAATATAAAGTGCCAGGTAGGGGGCGTAGGTTAATGAACCCATGGGTTCAATTCCCAGTACTGCTGTAAAGAAAAAAGAAGAAGAAAAAGAAGAGGAGGAGATGGAAATGATTAGAAATGATTCTTTTATAGCTGTATCAAGATGTGGTTTTTTTTAAAGAGAGAGGGACAGTGAGAGAGAGAGAGAGAAAGTGAGAAACAACTTTATTTAATTTTTCATGTGGCCTTCATTGCTCCAACGTGGTGCTGGGATTTGAACTCATGTACTCGCACATTCAAGGTAAGCGCTGCAACCGCTGAGCCAATGCTCCAGCCCTAGATCTGTTTTTTTTTTAAATAACTTAAATGTATCATTTCTCTTTCTGAAAGTGTTCAGGAAGTACTGCATTTACTGAGTTACTTGACTCATAAAGCAAAGACACTATCACTTTCATATTTACTTTCTGATTTTAAGTTTGAAAATATATTTACTATGGTATGTTTGTTTGTTAAATTATTTATTATTATTGCTATTATTTTATTTCATAAAGCTTGAATTTTTTAATACTTTTGGATTTTAATTTTTTCAAAGCATATTTTGAAATAATTCCACATGATGCAAAGATTATTGGAAATGTACAAACCACTCTCTCATTCACAGAGTCAATTGTTAGTATTTTGCTGCCTCCACCCATGCTATACTTTAAACTCCTTTAAATTTTTGATTCCATTAATGCCACTTTTTACATTCTGGCCAGGAACACAATTATGTGGATATGCATAAAAGAAGAATTCTTGGGAGACTCTGCAGTATATAATATATGGCCAAACTGATCAGCATGGGCTTCTTTATTGTGGTTTAATTGGTTTCTCCAGTGATTTGCAATCTTTGAGAAGCAGCAGTGGAGCAGTCTAAGGTAATTAATTTACCTGAGATGCATGCTGCAAGTGGTTCTATAAAGATGCTGCTACCTCTTGAGTAAACATGACCTCAGTGTTATATCACTGGGGTGACTACTGTTATTCAAATTCTGATTCATATTTCGCAATAAACCTTTGTGACATTTTACTAGACTCCACTGTCAGATCAGCACACCCAGATTTTTTTAGACCAACTATTGTGTGCATTGTCGATCAGCAATTACCAGCACATCATCATGGCTTTGCCTCACACTGAGTTTTAATAGATTGAAATTTTTTTGTGCAGCAAATAGAAACAGAGAGAATAACATAATGAAATCCGTATTAAAATTCATTAACGTTGCAAAAGCACTTAGTGTCATCAGTAGATAGAAATGCTGTTAACGACTAAGTCTTAAATATTCACCAAGATACCAAGATTTATTTCTTCATAGACTTATGGAGCCCACACTTTGGAGCTGGTGTACTTGATAATGATAATTTAAAAACTTAGCAAATCTTTAAGGAATACAGCATTGGAATTTTGTACTTGTTAATGTTATTCATCTGGGAAATTATTTGTGGCTTTAGTCTCAGTGTTAAGCATATTTAGACGTCCATGATCAAATTATTTTATTTAAAAAATAAATGAGACAGATTGACAGGCTTTTCTGCAGAGATGATATTACAATCTGTAACTTGAAAAAGGCTATAATTATTATGATGTCTCCAAATGTGATGTGTTTTCTTCTGAATGCAGAGAACTTGGGGATATATGGCTTCTCTCTCTTCTTTTAGTGATAGAGCCCAGTTTTCCTCCTAACCTTGTGTAATAGTCATTTCTTCCTTATTCTTTTTTTCATAACCTATTTTTCCTCTGACCCTCTGAAGAAGTATAAATTCCTTAATAACCTATCTTTCTCCTTATCTAGGTGTAAACAACATTCATGCTCAAAATATGTGGACATCTTCCCCTACAAATGAAACTTTATTTAGATAATATGTAACTTCTTTATACAAATTACAGTAACCATTGTACAAGAAAAACTCACAATAACTTTGTCTTAGGAACTGGTGGAAATCCAGCAACTGGATTTTAACAACCTAATTGGTTTTATTATGAACTATGAAATGTCTCCAATATCCAAAGAAGAGAAGGAGAAAGGAGTGAATAAAGACAGTCTAATAACTTGTGTAAGCAAACATCAACATCCGCCTAGTACTTACAATAATTATTTTGGTTATTGTAGCACATATATCATGGAGCTGCTACGGGTTGATCTGCTTGTGGGGCACTGGAAGACACTGTGGAGTTGTCAAGATGAACCAATATGATCCAAGACACAGCTACTATATTTCATTAGTTTTTGACTTGAGAAGGATCCAATAAACAGATTAACCACTAAATACACCAAAAATATTATACAGAAATAAATGTCAAGTAGATTTCAGGGAAGATATGAGTATTTAGACAGAGAAGTGATGATCTTAATTGGTAATACAGCTTCACAGAGAAAGTATATTTTTTCATTTTAATTATTTTCTCTATGATTATTAAAAAGAAATAAAGCAGTAGAAAGAATAATAGCAGCAGCAGTAGCAGCAACTGGTTTAAGAACTTTCACTAAGTGGCAGACTTTGTCTTAAGGGATTTCACAATGCGACCTCATGTGACTCTTAAAAGACGAATTTAGCCTTGCTTCCAGGGAAGAAACAAAGGCTTCCACAGACAGATTTCAAATATACAAGATAATTAAAAATTAAATCTAAAACTTCTGAATCATTAAACCCTGTGTTTGATCTACTGCATAAAGTGAATGTCTCTTAACTCTGAGGGACCTGGAAATGTCATGGGATGAGGCTGTTCTAGAATTCTACCTACCATCAGAGTATAAGACGTAGTAAGAAGGACACATCATTGTGAGTTTGCAAGCAAACATGGTAATCAAGATGGTTTAGGGTCAGGAAGGAGGAACAGTATATTTCAGTGAAAGGAATTTTACAAAGGTTCAGATTTTTTTAAGGGTAAACAGCATGAAGTTTTGTGTGACTAGATCATAGAGTACACACAAGGGTTTGCAGGAACCGGATTTGGAGAGAACTTGGGGATATATGGCTTCTCTCTCTTCTTTTGGTGATAGAGCCCGGTTTTCCTCCTAACCTTATGTAATAGTCATTTCTTCCTTATTCTTTTTTTCATAACCTATTTTTCCTCTGACCCTCTGAAGAAGTATAAATTCCTTAATAACCTATCTTTCTCCTTATCTAGGTGTAAACAACATTCATGCTCAAAATATGTGGACATCTTACCCTACAAATGGAAAATATGTGGAAATCTTACCCTACAGAAAATGGACTGAGGTACATTTCAGAGATCAGAAAGATTATCACTGAGTCCATGTCATAGAAGCCAAAGATGTAGGAAATTCAAAGAGAAAGGAATATTGAAAAACATCAAATGCCTCCAAAGAGACTGTGCTGGCTGAGAAATTAAAGGCATGTTATATGCAGTTAATAATTTATCAGTTGTCTTTAAGGCATGATTTGATTATTGTGGGAGAGAGACATTGTGTATGATGATGTTAACTAGTAAAAGAAAAGAAAAGAAAGGCAGCAAAGGCAAACGTTCTGAAAATATTAGTGAATTTTGAACAACAGCTTCCTTTATAATGCTTTAAAATTATTTGTTCTATGACCTTTATATCATTTCAAAGATATGAGTTTCCAGTAGATTAAATTTTCTTAAATAATTTTCCTAATGTAAGACTATTACCTGACACTATTCGACCTTTTAGTATTTGATAAAA
>PVKS010045236.1:0-13901 GCA_004027875.1 Aplodontia rufa | reverse complement strand
AGTAGCCTGGCTCTGCCTATTTTCCTACTGTAAAGGACTGCATTCTATTTACCGTAAAAGAAGAGTTCTTAAGAGATTTGAAACAAAGAACCTGATTCCTGCTTTCCCTCTTATTTCCTCACTCCTGTCATGCATATGACTGAGTAGTAGTTTTGGTATCTAAAGCTCAGCTTCCTATCAAGCAGATAGAGAGCACTTCTGGAGCTGAGGGTGTCTCCAATGACCTAATTCCCACTTACAGCCCCAGGGGTCAATATCCTTCCACCTTCTCTATGAGCACCCTCATGCTTAATGTGCAGTTAACTTTACTTCTACTAACAATTCTATGATCTCATCTGTCTGAGTGACTCCACAGTATACTGTCCTGGACAAATTTGGACCCCTATTCACTTACCATCTTACAAATAAGAGAAGTGAAACTGAAATAGGTCTTCACTAAGAGCATTATGCTTACCACATTCTATGTAATACCCCAGCTAATTTTTGGCTTTGATAAATTCCTTATTTTAAAAATGTCTCTTGAATGGTGATATAATAGCCTACTTCAGCAGCCTCTTAATAGTTTTTTCAAACTTCAAATATTTAAAACCTGATTCAGGATATTTTTTTACTGCTATATCAGCATCTTCTTTGGGTCAACCCCAGGTTATCAGTAGCTCTAAAATGAGAGATTCCCATTCCCAGTCAATTTTAAATATACCCAGTAATTATTGGGTTTGACTGATATTAATGATGGATGGTTCCACTTTCACATTTCTCCACTGACCACCCCCCTTATGTCCACTCTGAAAGCTTAAAAATGGTAAGGTGAAAAATTTGATGTAGGCAAAGAAAAAATTATGGGTGTTTAACGCTATTTGTTTGCTTAAAGTAATCTATCATGCATATGGGGCATGCCAATGCATAATAGAATTGCCTAGATCTTCATGTTTCCATTAACAAATGCTATCTGGAAGCAAATAATATTTAAAACAGTCTATCAATGTGTATTTTGAAAGAGGAAATCTATGTCTAGGTATTCCACAAAGCTGCTCTAGTGAATCAACTAAACTCATTTATAACAATGTGTATAGGCTCTCTTCATGGATTTTTGATGATCCCAAATCTGAAATATCACACCACTCAATCCTACCTTCATGCAGGAAAACCACTTCATTTCTTTAAACTTTCCCCTCTGAATTTCAAACATATCAACTGTGTCCTTGAAGAATGTATACACTGTTATAGTCCCAGTGCTATTGTCAGTGATCTGTGTATCTTATCACTGAATAATTATCATAGAATAGCTTGTTACACTGCTCCAGATACACTAACTCCTTCCATTAAAATATCAGCTTGTACTTTTCCCATTTCCTACAAATGGTTACACTGGTGAGTAGTTGTTTCCTGAGCAAACCAGGACCTTCATTATATTTGGTGGACCAGAGTTTAGGACAAGGGAGTGATGAACCTTGAGGGAGGAAAAGATGGCATTTGACCCTCTGCTCAATACATATGAATTAACAGCCTAAATTTGAGCATAAGTCTCAAAACTTCATGACCATTAATTCCTCCATGCCCTTCAAGATAAAAATAGTCACCAATCTAATTGCCTTCTGTCTTTGAAACTGGCATATGGGCATTTTCTCCCTTTTGCCTCTTTCTGCTAGATCCTATTCCTTCCTCAGGGATCAGTTGGGACAATCAATTACAGTAGAAGATAATTTTTAAAGAGAGAGAGAGTCAAATTTTTTCATCTAGTTTTTCTTTCTCCTTTATTTCTTTGTGTATGCAGTGCTGAGGATCAAATTCAGGACCTTGTGCAAGCCAGGCAAGTGCTCTACCACTGAGATACATCTCTGTAGCCCTAAAGTGGAATATATTTTTAGAAGATTTTGAAAACACAATGTCTTGGTCAGCTGTTGTATGATAGGATACACCAAAAAAAGGCCATCGTAGCACAAATTTTCCCACCTTCAGAATGTTCCAAAAACTGTTCAAGCCCATTTTGTTTAGTATCCTCAGGAGGGAAATGGCCATATTCCATCCATAATGAGGGTGTCACACGTGTGGTATCTGAACCAGCTCATAAATGTCAGTAACTCATTAAACTCTCCGTGTTCTACCTTCTACCTTTTCTTCTTCTTTTCTAACTCAACATAACCACTTTTCTTGCTCTGCTATTTCATTGCTGAACATTTTCTTTCAAATTTTTCCTATGTACACATTCTGAATCCTACAATTTTGTCATTTTTCATCCAGATTAAACAAGAACTCCAGCCTGAGCTTGAGACAGTGGGATTTCATTTTTTTTAGGTGGAGAGAAAACATGATACTAATACCTAAATAACTAATGTCACCAAAAGGAAAGAAATTAGTGCTACAAATATCCTACCAACAGAAAAGTGAGCTTTGGATAGGCAATGGTCAGTTCCCCATCTGAGGGAAATGATAGTGCACATTTAAAGTGCTTAATCTTAAGAACCACTCTCAAATATATTATTTCCTTTGATTTTCACAATTCCCTTGTAGGGTAAGTATTCATTCATTTAACAAATATTGAGAATTCACTATGGGTTTGGCAGGGTTTAGCAATTTAGCAGTCAACCAAATAGCTAAAACATAATCCCTACCAAGCCTGGGCTTAGATCTAGCCCACAGTGAATGGGAAGGGAAAACATTTACCCCTTGACTCTATGTGTATGGCTAACTTGGCTCAGCGTGATTTCTGGGAGAGGGAGGGATCTAGGGAGACAATCTACAATGTAACATATACTTTGCCCCCCCAGCCCCCGGAGAAGTCAAATGATACTTATACAATTATTGTTAATTTTCCAGAATTAAATGATATATACATATATACACACACATTTGAGACTGGGGAGTAGGCATTGTGGGGGAAGCTGATTTAAGACCAAATGTATATCAGATTGTCATTTTATAGGCATTTATGATTGTCTGACAACTCAACTTCTTAATAAAAATAAAAAAATAATAATCCCTACCATTTATTTACATTCAAGTGGAGGGAAAGCAGACCAAATATAAAGAAATTATTGGAGTGCAAACATGAAAAGGAGAAAAATGAAGCTGGAAACTGAATACAAAATTTTAAACAGGACCAGCAGTCAGAAAAGGTCTCACTGAGAAGATGCCACTTGAGTAAAAGGAGCTAATTTACCAATTCAGGTAATTGAAAATTGGAGTCAGATTTCTAGAGCAGCTAAAAGTTATGCCAGTTATCCAAACTTTGTTGACAGAGAAGGACATGGAGGCTCAGAGTAGAGAGTTCAAGTGAATTTCTTGAGGCAACTGATCTAGAATGAGCTGAAAAAGTTGTGAAATCAGGTCTTCCAACATAGGCTTTAAGACTTCATGATGGAAATGGTATTGGGTTGAGTTTCTTTTTAAGTGACTAGGATGAATGCTGAAACTTTCAAAGCAAAGGGAAATTTAGATTAATGTCCTAAAAAAAGAAAAAAAATGCAACAGAACCAATTAGGTCAAAGAATGATAGTAAAGTGGGAGATACCAGGACAAAAATGATGAAGTATTAAAATTTTATACAGAGACTGAGAGCAGGGCTGCTAGAGTCCTTGGAGGAATTTGAACATGGTGAACTGGAAGTAGTCAAAAGCCAATGAGCTACATGACTGAAAACTCTGACAGGCCCTAGTTCAAACAGTGAAATGATGATGTGCCCTTGACATAATGCAGTGAGAAGAGAGGTACAAGAAGTTTATTTGTAATCCTCTTCAAATGCAGCAGAATTAGAAGGTGATATAGAGAAGCAAGTAGCAAACTATCTGCCCAAGAGTTTTGTCATATAGGATCAGAGGGAGAATCTAGAAACTATTTTCCATTCAGAGTTCTCTTATACTTCTATGGGCAGTGTTCTTCTCTGCTAGGCACTGGAGAGGAAGAAGGAAATTAATAGACACAGTTCTTTCTTTAAAATATCTTATTGGAAAGGAAAAATGGCAAAGCAGATGGAACACAGAATGACACTATTGCCCACCCTATAACTCAAGTTACTTTTCTTAGGAACCATTTTCAAAATCCGCTATATTGGACTACATATGTGGTGGTTTGGATGACAGGACAAACTTTACTCATTGCCTTACCTCCTGTCTCCCATTCCACTCTAAAGGCTTGTGGACTACTTAATAATTTAAATCAAGGGGTTCTAGTGGAAAAAAGATAGTTGGATCTGACAAAAATCAAACTGGGAGCATGTGCTTCAGAATCCCCATAGAAGTTCACCATTGACCTGCGGTCAGGACCCTGCCAGAGTCAACCCACCCAGCCACTGCACACAGATCCAGGCCTCGGGTTTGGGGCTTTCAGGCATGTGCAGGACACCCACACCCAGGACCCTGCTGGAGCTGAATTAACCCAGTTGCTGGGCCTCGGGTTTGGGGCCTGCAGGCAGTGCAAGTTACCCGCACCCAGGATTGCCCCCCAGGATCTGACCCACCCAGCCAACATGCAGGTAAGCTGCCCAGCTGTAGCCCATATCCACCAGGTCCAGATATATTTGGCCTATACCAGCTGCCAATGATACCCTGTCCCATCATGATACTCAGGAGGCCTGGCTTGGTCCATCACAAGACTCCAGGACCCAGCAACCTACCATGCCTACTTTTCTTCTACAATCCAATGGGCTGCCCTGCACCCCCTACAGATTCCAAATCAATGCCCTGGAGCTGAAAACTCAAATCAGGAATCCAAAAGAAGGTTATCACAAATGAGGAATCAAAACAGAAAAGGTTCACCTCAAGTCCACAACTCCCCAAACAAGGAGCACACAGACAGGGAGCGGGATGAAAGCCTAGAAATAATTATCCATGATCTGATTACTATACGAAACAATGAACTAAAAGAAGATTTAATGAATGGATTATGTGAGAAAACTCAAGAGTTGAAAAACTCTATTATCAATGAAGTAGACATACTGAAAAAGGAAGTAACAGCTAAAATCTTCAGTCAATCACATCAGAAAAATGAATGAAGAATTAAAAACAGAATAACCTCTATAGAAAACAGAGCCTCAGCTCTGGAAGACAGAACTGTCAATGAAGACAGGCTGAGTAAGCTTGAACACATAGACTACAAAAAAGAAAAAAAAGACTCACAGAACAGGAGCAGAATTTTTAAAATGTCTGGGATGAAATCAGATGAAACCATATACAAGTAATTGGGATATAGGAAGAAATTGAAACACGAATGGTATAAAGAACATTCTCTAAGAAATATTAAAGATAATTTTTCCCACATCAGAATAGAGTCAAAACTGCTCATCCAGAAAGTGCACAAGACACCAAATAGGTCTAATCAAATGAGAAGTTCACCATGACACATCATATTCAAAAATGTATAACAGGGAAATCAAGGAAAGAATATTAAAAGTGGCAAGAAAGAAATGCCAAATCACATACAGAGGCAAACCAATAGGGGTTACCTCTAAGTTTTCAGCCCAGACTCTAGACACAAGAAGATCCTGGAAGGAGATCTTTCAATGTCTGAATGATCACAACCTGCAGCTGAAAATACCATACCCAGCAAAACACAATGACTATGAACCACAACCACATAATTATCCTAACAATGTGAATGGTCTCAATGCACCAATCAAAAGACACAGGTTAGCATATTGGATCAAAAAATAAAATCCAACAATATGCAACTTACAGGAGACCCATCTTACAGTCAATGAAATTTACAGATTGGGAATGAAAGGATGAAAAAAACTCTACCAACTGTACAGCCCAAGAAAGCAAGCTGGAGTTGCAATATTTATATCAGGAAAAGAAGACTTCAAACATAAATTAAGCAGAGGAAATAAAGCTACTACATCCTATTAGAGGGAACAATACAACAGGAAGATATAATGATAATACATATACTCTTTAAACACCAAAACTCCCAACTATGTGGGAAAATTGCCCTGATACATAAAACCACTTGTGGACATCAACATGATAAATAAAATAAACATAAAAAATGAAGATTTCACTAGTTTAAACAACTTCATAAATCAAATGGACTTAACAGACATCTATACAATATTCCACCCAAAATTGGCTGAGTATAATTTCTTCTCAGCAGCACATGTATCCTCCTATAAAACAGATCATATTATAGTTCATAATGGAAATCCCTGAAAATATAAAAAAGTTGATATTATTCCATGTGTCCTTTCAGACCCTGATGCCATGACCTTAGCACTTAACTGCAAAAATCATAATAGAAAACACACATACCCATGGAGATTGAATAATATCCTATTAAATGAAGAATGGATCCAATAAGACATGAGAGCAGAATTTAAGAAATTCTTTGAAAATAATGTAAATGGAGACACAAAACCTTTGGGACAGCACTCTTAAGGGGAAAATTTATAGCACTGAGTGCCCACATTAAAAACAAGGAGAGATCTTGAATAAATCAGTTTATGCTCCACCTCAAATCTCTAAGAAAGGAAGAACAATTTAAGCCCAAAGCAAGCAGAAAACAGGAAGTAATCAAGAACAGAGATGAAATCAATGAAATTGAGAACAACAACAACAAAACAATAAAAAGAATCAACGAAACAAAGAAAACTGGTTCTAAAAAAAAAACTAAATAAAATTGACAGATCCCCAGCTAATCTCACTAAAAGAAGGAGAGAAATGAAGCAAATCAACAAAATCACCAATGAAAAGGAAGTGATCACCACTGAACCCATGGAAATCAAACAGATTATCAGGATATATTTGAAAAAATATACTCCTCTAAATTAGATAATCTGGAAGACATGGACAAATTTCTAGACACATAACATACCCACATTGATGCAGGACAATGTTGAAATCCTAAACATCCCAATAACAGGTGTTAAAATCTATATAGCAATTAAAAGCCTTCCAAAGAAGAAAAGCCTAGGACCTGATGGATTGCCTGCTGAGTTTTACCACACCTACGAGGAGAGTTAGCACACCCCCTTATTAAATTATTCCAAGAAATTGAAAAGGAGGGAATTATTCCAAACACTTTTTATGAAGCAACCATAACTCTGAAACCAAAGCACAACAAAGACATATCCAAAAAAAAAAAAAAGAAAGAAAACTATAGACAAATATCCCTGATGAACATAAAGGCAAAAATCCTTAATAAACTGCATTCAAAAAACACTAAAAAGATAATTCTTCACGATCAAGTGGGCTTCATTCCAGGGATGCAAAGCTGTTTCAACATATGCAAATCAATAAGTGTGATTCATCACTTAAACAAAATTAAGGACAAAAGACATATGAGCATCTCAATTAATGCAAAGAAGGACTTTGATAAAATCCAGCACCCATTTATGCTAAAAATCTGGAGAAAATAGAAATCAAAGGATTTTGTCATAACTATGTAAAGGCCATATATACCAAACCCTCAGCTAGTTTAATACTAAACAGAGAAAAGCTAAACTATTTCCATCAAACTCAGGAACAAGATAAGGTGCCTGCTCTCACCACTTTTATTAAATATAGTCCTTGAGATCCCAGCCAGAGCAATCAGGCAAGAGAAGAAAATTGAAGGAAGAGAGGGAGTCGAACTATACCTTTTTGCTGATGACATGATACTATATCTGGAAGATCCAAAAAATTCTACCAGAAACGTGCTCAAGCTTATAAACAAATTTTTAACAAATTAGCAGGTTACAAGATCAACACCCATAAATCAATAGCTTTCCTTTACACTAATAATAATAGGACAGAAGAAGAAATCAGGAAATCAGTCCCATTCACAAAATCCTCAAAAAGAATAAAATACTTGAGAATTAATCTAACAAGGGAAGTAAAATAACTCTACAATGAAAATTATTGAACACTGAAGACATAAATTGAAGAAGACCTGAGAAGATGGAAGCATATTCCATGTTCTTGGTTTGGCCAAATTAATGTAATTAAAATGGCCATTCTGCCCAAAGCCCTATACAATTCAATGCAATCCCCATTGAGATACCAATTTCATTCTTTACAGATATAGAAAAATTCTCAAATTCATTTGGCACGACATTAAACATAGAATAGCCAAAACATTACTAAGCAAGAAAGATAAAATAGGTGGTTTCTCAATAACAGATCTAAAATTATACTATAGAGCTGTAATAACAAAAACAGCATGATACTGGTATCAAAATAGGAATGAAGACCAAAGGCATAGAATAGATGACTCTGAGACAAACCTACAAATCTGATCTTTGACAAAAGGGGTAAAAATATAACAAAATATAGCATGGAGGAAAGACAGCCTATTCAACAAATGGTGCTAGACAAACTGGGCAGCCATGTGTAGGAAGTTGAAATTGGATCCTCTCTCATCTTGCACAAATAAAATCAAAATGGATCAAGGAACTGGGAATTAAGCCAGCTACCACAGAACTGCTAGAAGAAAAATTAGGACCAACAATCCAGCATATGGGAGTTGGCCATGACTTCTTCTACAAGATTCCCAAAGTGAAATAATTAAAATCAAGAATTAATTATTGGGATTCCAGTAAGTTAAAAAGCTTTTGCTCAACCAAAGAATTGGTCAAAACTATCAAGAAAGAACCTATAGAATGGGAGACAATCATGGCCTGTGATTCCTCTAACAGGGGAGTGATATCCAAAATTTAAAAAGTACTCAAAAAACTGGATATCAAAAACAAACAATTCAATCAACAAATGTGCTAGAGAGCTTAACAGAAACTTCTTAACTGAGGAAATAGAACAAGTCAATGAATACATGAGAAAGTGATCTATATCACTACTAATCACAGAAATGCAAATCAAAACTACTTAAGGGGGGCTGGAGTGGCGACTCAATGGTTATAGCACTTGCCTGGCATGCACAAGTATGTGGGTTTAAACCCCAGCACCACCTACACAATGAAGTGTTGGAGCAATGAAGTCCACATGACAAACTAAATAAAAATTCATTCTCTCTTTCCCTCTCACTTCTCTTCTCTCTCTTTAAAAAAAGAACTATATCAGGATTTCACCTCCATTTAGACTAGCAAAGATGAAGAATACAAACAGTAACAAACACTGGAGGGGTTGTGGAGTGATAGGAACAGTAGTACACTGTTGGTGGAACTGTAGACTGGTACAGCCACTCTGGAAAGCAGTGTGGAGATCCCTCAAAAAATTGAGATTAGATCCACCCTACAAATCAGTTATCCCTCTTCTGGGTATTTTCCCAGAAGAGTTAGAATAGGCATATTATACCCACACAGCAAAATCAATGTTCAGAGCAGCTCAATTTATAATAGCTAAATTATGGAATCAACATAGCTGCCCCTCACTGGATGAATGAATCAAAAAATCTTTGGTATATATAGGTGAGTTCTATTCAGCTATTAGAAATAAAGATATTGTGGCATTTGAAGGTAAATGGATGGCAATGGAAGAAATCATGTGGAGCAAAATTAGCCGAACCCATACAGTCAAAGTTTGAATGCTTTCCCTCATTTGTGGAGGCTAGAGTTAAACCCAGGCTTGGATGAAAAGGTAGTCAAATTCATGTATTGGACCCACTGAAGGTATCACAACATATAATGTAGGGAAATCATAAATATGTGTGGAGGCTAGAGGGAAGGGGAGAGAAAGGGTAATGGCAGAGGGAGGGAAGATAGGGAGAGACCTAGGAAGACAATAATGCAGCATAATCTCCACCCCCCCAGAAGTCAAATAATACTTATGCAATCATTTAATTCAAGAAAATTCCCAAATTTTATAATTTTATATATATATATATATATATATATATACACACACACACACACACACACACACACACATACATACATACATATGGTCATTTTTATTTGTTATAAGAGCATAATATAGAAGAGTCAAGAGACTGGGGTGTGGGCAATGTGGTCATAACTATGGTTTAGAATCAAATACATATCATATTGTTACTTTAAAAAAATCAAACTGGGAAATCCTATGAGTTTAACAAAAGCATATTAATTATGCCCCTACAACCTGATTTGAGGGGAATAATGGTAAAGTTCTGACATTCAAAAAGTTGACCCCAAGATCTATACTAAATAATTTTTGCTTCCCCCCCTTTCTTGTTTTCAGAGTTATCAGTGATTATCTGAGGATCCTGAATGACCATTATGACATGGTAACACTCTTATGGTTATCTGAATGTGAATTTATGTCATTATGAATTAGTGTATTAGGCTATTTATTTATTATTACTATCAGAACTTTTTTCTCACATGTTAAGAAACTGCTGTGCTATAAGACAAGGCACTTATTGGAGGTTATATGATAAGAAGGTGCCAAATCTGGGGATAGAATTAATTCTTTTCAGTCCTGAATTTGGGTATATTCCAGCTATCTAGACACATGCCTTCTTTAACAATGTTTGGTAGCTGTCTACTTCTCCTCACTAATTAGATTGCAGGAAGAGAATAGTCCAGAGGAGAGCTATGGCAGGAATGTGTATAAGTAAAAAAATTGTGGTAATAGGTAGGTCTCTGTCGCATTAAAAGGAAGACTATTAAAGAAAACTGCAGATAACTTATTTATAGAAATGCCAAGCAATTGCAAGACCTATTATTTAAAGGGTGAATTAAAACTATATTTTTCTGTTCATGTAGCAAAGCAAGAGAGAGACTAAATTATGTAAATGTTGGTGATGGGTGAGAGGGTAAGAATGTGTGATAATGTAGAAGATGAATCTACCCAGAAACTGAATCAACTCAAAGCTAGCTCATCAGCAGGATGATTGCAGCATCGTTAAGTTGTGAGACGGGTTCATTGTAGCTAGACTTGATGTAACTAGACACATATGCAGTATTTTTATTCATCCTGACTTATAATTCTCTTCTTCCTGGGATGTTATTTGTCATCTTTTCCATGTATTGAACAACTACCTTTCCTCTTACTTAAACATCTTCTCCTCTTTGAAGGATTCCCTGATTCTCTGTCACACTTGTTACAGCCTTTGTTTTTGTTCTCAGTAAAATGCACATACCATGCTTATTGCCTTCGTTGCATCCTATCATAATTTTGTGTTTTCAAGTTTCTTCTTTGCCCATTATATCAGAGCAGGAATCATATATTGCTCATTTGTGTTGATCAAAAACCCAACAAATCAGAAGATCAATAATTGAGGTAAACAATTGTTGAATTAACTAAATGAATGAAACTGTCAAGTTATACATTCTCCAGAATAACATTTTTAAAGCTTATTTACTAAGTAAGAGCTAATATTTCTCTGCTTCAAAACATTCTGATGGCTTCATAACATACTGTTAATAGAACTAGAAACTTAAAAGTCCAACGTGATCTAGTTCTGGCCTACATGTCTAATTTTATGTTCTTCCTACTAAAATTTACCATAGTCCCTCCTCACTGGCTTTGTTGGCAGTGGTGGGTTTTGTACCAGAAATACGTCAAGACTGTTATAACCTCACATATATCACATTGGACTCTTGAATTCCAGTCCAGAATGTTTACTTCTCTCCCACTCTTACCTGTACTAGAGCTGAAATTCAAGATAAAGTTTTTAAAACAGTGAAACAGAACAAACAAACACTATGCAGGAGATGAGTGTGAGAGTAAAAATGAATCATGTCCTACTCTAAATTGTTTGTTTAGTAGTGGTTGATGTAGGCATAGCTATTGGAATGACTAAAAACATGACTTTTTTATATAATTTATTGTGGTAAAATCCACATGACATAAAATTAGCCAACATAAAATTAATAATTTTATGATCTTTAGTATACTCTCAATGTTTTGCAACCACCACATCCATCAAGTTCCAAAACATTTCATAACCCCAAAGTCAAACCCATATAGCCATTAAGCAATTTCTTCCCATTCCTTCTCCTCTCAGTCCCTAGCAAACATCAGTCTGCATTTTCATTTCTATGGATGTAACTGTTCTGGTTATTTCATATAGATGGAAACATATAATGTGTTGCTTATTACGTCTGCATTCATTCATTTAACATGTTATTTTGGAGAATGAGAAAGTTTCATGCAGATGGAAATTATTAGAGTAAAAATAAGAGATGAAATTTTAGTAGGAATAAATGGAAAGTTTTGCATTTGTGTTCAAAACTAAATCTTGAAACTTCTAGAGTTGAAGAAACTGGCTGGTTAATAGTCATGAGAAAAAAATCTGGTAAATTTTACTTGATCAAAATGCACAAAGTAAGCCATCATTATCACAAAGTATCATAATCAGATAAGCTAATCCTACTTTAGAATACATTAATCAAAGTAGTATATATAAAATGGGACAATGAATAGTAAGAGTGTGAAATAACTAGAAATCATCAAGAATATTATGTACAATATTAGATAACACACTTCACATTGGATATTAATAAACCAGATAGTCTCTAGAGCAGCATTTTCCAACCTGGTATATGGATTACTTCTTTTCCAAGTGCGATATTAACAGGTATTCTAGGGGAGTTTCAAACTCACAAAAGATTGTGTTCTAAAACAGTTCCCTTTCTATTCATAAGTATTAACATGAAGGAATATGTGTACACCTGCATTCAAATCCAACTTGACTTTTTAAAACTTCTCCAACATTTGACAAAACAAAATATATTTTTAAAAAACTGGGTATTGTGGAAAGGGGAAGGGTGGGATAAGGGAGGGTAATCAGGGGGGGCACTCCTGGGGGTAATTGCAATATCCAGAATATATACACATTTTATATTATTTTGTTAAAAACTTGTATGGTTGTTCAAAAAGAAAAGAAAAGAAAAGAAAAGTGTGCAGTAGGCTGCATATTTAGCATTTAATTAATAAAAATGTAATTTAAAAAAAACTGGATCACATAAACGTAGAATTCACTGTAATATGTTTATATGTGGCATGTATATCTATAAGGCACCAATTAAAAACCAAACAGAAGGAAGACCAGTAGAATAAGGGAAGAACAGGGGGAGGATGGAGGGGAGAGAAAGAGGAAGTACTGGGGACTGAAATGAAACAAATTATATTCTATGTGTGTATGATTATGTCAAAATGAACCCCACTGTTATGAAAAACTACAAGCACTAATAAAAACACTTTAAAAACTGGAGGAGAAGGAGGGAGTAGGGAGGTTTTCAATGCAGCTGGAAACCTTCAACTCCCATGAGAAGCCCAAGTAACATGGGGGTAAAGTAGGGGAAACATGGGAGCAAGGAGTGGTCAAAAGGGGGAGACTATGAACTAGAAGCAGTCTTAACTTATGAATGTGTAACAACGATTCCCTCCAATATGTTAGACTATGTTGAACAAATAAAAAAATAAAACCTGGATCATATTGACTTTTCACAGGATATTAATGTTCAGTGGAACACTGTTTGAGAAAAAAATTACTGGGAGGACATTGATCGGGATTGTAAAAGACCCTGAAGCCAGGCAATATGAAAAGCACTTGACACTAGAGATAGAATTTCCCTCAAATTTCTGAAGGTTCATCATGTGAAGAAAAGAACACCTTTTGAGGACAAGAAAATAAGTTAACTCCCTCATAATTATATCCAATCAACCATGGACAGAACTTCCTTGGAAAGTTTAAAGTAGGAACACTACCCCCACTTACCAGAGTTATTCAAACAGAAGCAGAATAATTAATAATCTGAGATATGAAATCAGGGATTATTGTCCTGGAAGGAAAGTTGATGCAGAAAAAATTGGAAATTCTTTCAGAAGTTAATATTCTGAGAGAGAGAAGATTGTTGATTCCAGGAAGCTCCTCAGCACCAGACTTACAGAGGGAAGACTGCTTCTCAGCAAGGTGGGTAACTAAGGACCTCACTGAAATTCAGCAGGGAACAGTACAAGCAACCTTAGAGACTCAGGAAGTCAGACATCTCAAACATAGTGACAGAACTGATATGTTGGAGATTGGCCAGCTTGGCTGAGGAGGGGAGGGAA